>JAJIYU010005544.1:0-22157 GCA_030144865.1 Tinospora cordifolia
ATTTCCTTTACACATATACTTCTCTATGTATATTACCATCATACTAAACGAAATATTATTTTCATGAGTGCATCTAATTAATACTTTATACACATACTTTTCTATATTAATGTCATACTAAAAATACTATTTTCTTATTCAAATAGAGAAGCATATATTTATCCAACAATTCTATATGCTAATATTAATCAATGTATATTCCTTTATACTTTTATGCTAACTAATTAATTGCATACCAATAACAAGTATATATATGTATTTATATATAAATATGTAAACATATGTGTTAATAAAATGTGTTTTAAATTCAAATTTCGGTTCTTATGTCACTAAAATTTCAGGTATTACAATTATTAAGTCACTAAAATTTTAGGTATTGCAGTTTGGTTGTGACGATCAAACAATCAAACAGAGAAGAGAAATGAAGAAGATGAACTGTGATTTCAATTTTGGTGTTAGATGATCGAAATAGAGGAAATGAAGAAGAACATCACAATTTGGGACTTGAATCACGCACAAACAAGTTCAAATCTGAAATTTTAGATCTAAAAATTTTAGATTTGAAATTCTACTACGTTTGGAAAGACAAAGAAGAAGAAAACCAGCCATGACTGGTTTTGCTAATGCATTTGGACGAAGAAGAAGAACATCAAAGAATGCTCTGGATTGGGCAAATAGCAAAGGACGTGATTTGGAGGTTCTTTGAGTGTGTTGTGTGTAATTCAAGGATGGAAACAAATGAAGAGGATGAGTGCGTGATGCTGGTTTTGCTGCTACTGTTGGACGAAGCACAAAGTCATAGTAGTGGGTTTTTCGATTTGGGTTTTTGAGCGATGTTTGTGTTGTGATTTGGATGAAGGACGAAACGAAATTCATATTTGAATTTTGGTGTTAAATCTGGTGCGTTTGGCAATGAAGAGGAAAATTTTTCAGATTTAGGGCAAAATGATTTTTGGTTTGGGGCACGATGAATCAAAAACAGAGGAAAGAAGAAACGTGAAGATGTGATTTGTGTCTGTGATTAGAGTATTGTTGCCCGTTGTGAAGAAGAAGAACAAAAATTTTTATATGATTTGAGCGTGAAGAACGGGCTACTATTGGGTTGGATGAACAAAAAAGAAGTAGCAGCCATGGTTGCTGCCCGTGATAAAGATGAACTGTTGGTTTGGCCATGAAGGAGGGAAACGAAGAAGAAAACCAACAATGTGCTGGATGTTGTAACAGCAGCCGAACTAACAAGAAAAAGCTGGTAGTTGCTGGTACGTGAAAGGAAAGATGAACAAAACCAGTTGTGTGCGTGGTGACCGACATGATCTAGTGCGATGAAGATGAAGAACATTGTTGCTACAATCTGTACGAAGAAAGAACCAAAATGAAGGGTTTCATCACTGGGTGTTGTCCCGCAAAGAATAGTAGAAACTACTGTTGTTGCATTTACTTGCACGAAAAAGATGAAGAAAGGTATAATGCTCATATTTTTAGATTTTTAAATTGTAGATAGTTTGAAATTTATTATTTTCTTTTATTTAAGATGCATAGAATGAAAATTAGAAAATTCGAATCTTCAGTAGTTGAAACGAATATCTGAAGTTTAGTAATTCTTTGTTAAGAATCATTCTTTTGATTTAAATTGATGTGGAGATTCACATAACAAGAATTTAATTTATTTAGAACATGAATTCGAAAATTAAAGATGGGAAAAATCCTATTTGAGTGAAATTATTGATTTGAGAAAATAAAAATTTTTTGAGCCTTATATTGGAAAATTTTATTGTTGAGAGATATTATTTTGGTATGAATGATTTTTCGTGAAACTGAATTAAGAGGATTGGCTAAGAAGTTTTCCTATAAAATAATTAGTATTTTGGAATTTAGATGCGAATATTAGATGTTAGAATTGTCTTAATTAAGTCAAATTATTTATTTAAAAACTAAGGAAATCTTTAAAGATTTTAAGATTGAGAATTAATTTATTCTAAGTTGATAAGAAAAATATAAGCTTAGAGGTATTTCTAAACTAAATTTGGATAAACACTGAAGACCTAAAAAAAATGAATTAAAATGATCTTCATCTTTAGATTTAGAAACTTTATTTTGATCTGAACAAATTAGTTGAAAAATTCAAGTAGTAAAATTTTGGTTCCAAATTTAGAAAACATAAGGACTTCAAATTGTTTTATTTAGATTATAAGAAATTTTGGAAATTGGAATGATCTTGAATTAGTTGTAATTAATATTTAGACTTTATAATTACTTTTGAAATTATTTAAGCTTAAGATTATTTTTGAATAAGATTGAATGTGAGTTAGGAACTTAGAAAAGTTTTATTGATGATTGAATTTCAGAGCAATTTTAGAGTGTCGAGTATCTCGAAGGAAAGCAAGGTAGCCCTGAAGGTCTACGAAATCAGGTGGGCGGGATTTCCTTGCTAATGCGTATTATATTGATTAAAATTTAAAGCATTTGTTTGAATAGTTCTAGGTTATTAGTGTTTTATTATGAAATTGATTGAATTGTTTGATGTTCTTGGATTGGTGTGATGAATGATAAACTATTTCATTTCATGCATAATTATTTCATGACATGCATAAATAGAAGAAATGCATTACATAACATAATTTATTCATTTGGCTACCATGTAAATTGCATTTTATAATAGTTGTTATTTATTCAAACTGCTATTGAATTGCATGCATAATTTGATTAATTCTCTATTGGATTGTGAAATGCTTGGGTGTGATTGAACTTATTTATGAAACTAAAATAAGATGAAGGATTATTAAGAAGCCACATATTGGTGCGATCGACGAGCCTAAAGCGAATCAAGGTAGCATCACCTATATGTCACCACTTGAGATCAACGAGACACAAGGCAAATCGTAGGTATTCCCAACCTTTAGCTGCCTACGACAACTGGAAGTCTTTGGGTGGTAGTACGGGGCTACAGTAAGTACTCTCTCTTAGACTGCAATATTGAGACATGACTGATTTTAGATCGTTCTCGAGACCTTCTATGATTAGATGAGATCACGGGGAATACCGAGAGTCATCTCAACACTCTTCTAGTTACAAACTTCGACCAAAACCAAATGAATGTTTGAAATGCCTAATGTTTGAAAGTGTATGTAATGTTTTGGGTTTTGATTTGTATAATGCGTGTGATGTATAGGAATGATCCATTGGGCTTTCGAGCTCACCCTATTTTACATTTTTCAGGTACTCGCAGAACTGGAGTATAGTAATCAGCATCAGTCAATCTGAATAGGGTAGAGATCAATACATTTTAGATATGAGTTTTCTTTTTGCTGAAATTTGAATAAATAAAATATGTACTTATTTTGTTTTGCTTTACAGTTTACTTATAAATGAATGTTCTCATCTTAGGACTTGAACCATTTTATGTGAAGTATTCAGTTTAGTCAAAATTTTGAAAAGTTTTATTCCACTACAAGATTTAAATTTTTTATTTTTAATCTCTGTTTAGTTTACTATAAGAACCTGGTGAACACAGTGGAAAATTCTTCTGATCTTTTATTTTATGCGAAATATGTTTTTCAGATATTTAATTGAGAACTATTTATCATGAACTTGAATTTGAATAAAGAAATTTGGACAGGAACATTTTAAGTAGCATTCTGATTCTCAACGGGTGACAACCCGTACGTAAAGCATCTCCACCGAAGGGGGTGCATCTCCACGCTAGACCCATAGCACGTAGCATCTCCACCGAAGGGGGTGCATCTCTGCGCTAAACCCATAGCACGTGACGGGAGGTCCAATTGGGAGTTGGGGTGTTATAATATGGTATCAGAGCCCAATACTATGATACACTGGGCTAGACTTAATTTTTCACCAGATTTGATTTTTACTGAAAAATGAATTTCTCGTTTGATTTGATTTCTTCAAAAATGGATTTAAAGAAATGGATAGGCGTCAACTAGGAGGATAACAGTTTAGGAAAAGACTAGGTTGATGCCAATATGCTTGAGTTCACAATCGCAAGCATGACTTGAGTACTAGTAGGTGTCCATGAGAGCGTGATGTCTGTACGAGGTAGATGTCCCTAAAAGTGTCATATTCTTCTTTGAAGAATGTCCCTGATGGTTTGACTTATGCTCTAGACAAATGTCATTGAGGGTTGATGCCTACGCAGGAAAGGTCCAGAACTTGAGATGGTGGTGTCACATAGAAGTTTTATGGAATTAAACTTAGCAATCCTACTGAAGGACATATTAGCCAAGTAAAGTAATTAGACCATAGGTCTACGTAGAGACCAGGTGTTGTCTAGAAAGCATAGCAGATCATAAATAAAATAAAATCTTTTAGGACATAGGCTACAGATAGAAAACGTGTTTGAACACACACTTGTTTGGTCAGGACTCAAGTCTCGGAGGATCATGTATCTCTGGTTTTTATGTAGGATGGGGTGCATAGGGATTTGGGGGTACGGAGGAATCTTGAATTCGGAGAATGACAGACCATGTTTGGTGAGTGATCAATTTCTTTGGCTGAACTTATACACACTATATTGTACTAGGTTAGGGCGGTACAATACGGTGGGCCTTTTGTCAGCCGTAGAACACGTTTGTGGGTGCATTGTTGCACTATTTTTAACTAAAGGATCCGGTTAAACATCATGGGACATCTGCAATCATGGACATTAAGACACTTGTGCCATTGTATGGGTGTAATGTAATTCTAAGTGGAAGTCTGTGTGGAAGGGCGAGGGTAAGATGGGGTACCCGGACCTAGAATTACAGATGGAAGCTTGGGATTGCATTATGTCAGCGTGCATTATTTGCTTGTTTGTTGGGTGATTGTTTGTTATATATGTAGTTTGATTATTTTGAATATCATAACCCAAACTCCTGTACCCAAAAATAAACGAAATGTTGCCAGTTTAGAAGCATAAACCTCTGGACCACTAAAACAAATCGAGAACTTAGAGACAATGCACCTGGAGTCACAGTAGCACGATAAATGTGAAAGGGTATAGGCGGGTTAGAATAAATGGTAGTTATTGCAAGTCCCGATATTCAAATGCTGAGGAAGGCGGGGAAATGTTGAGCTCTGGATTTTAAATAAGAACAAATTATACATTATCTGATAAAGGGAAGTTGTGTTTCATCATGATTAAAAAAGTATTGGGTATCGAACCAAATGTTTGACCTTTAAATAGTGTTAAGAGGAAAATGGCACAAGATGAGAGTAATGGCTCAAGATGAGAGTATAGACAAGCCAGAACAGAGAAGTGATAGTAACCCTATCCCAAGGGCATAAATAGAGGTAGTGGTCATTGCACAAAAAAACTATTGTTGAGATCTCATAGAGAGTGATGTTAGAGGTTACTCTCAAAATTTTCGGCAGGTGGTGAAAAACCTATAGCCAACAATGACACCACAGCCGCCAGTACTGATATAGCCACAGACTTTACTTCTACCACAGGCTCATTAGGAGGTTGGATTAACATAGTGTCATAGATTGGGTTAGTCAGTTATGATAGGAAGCAGCGAGAGTTGTTGATCAAATTTTAAAAGCTGCGACCCAGTATATTTGAGGGAGACTATAGCGAGAGCACAGATAATAAAGTAGGATGATTATATAAGTGCCTATTTTAACCATTTGTGTTAGAAACATAACTCAAAAGCTACACTTATTCACCACACAAACTACCGGACTACAAGATGAATGAAAATGAAAATGCCTTAATAGCTCAAATCCATCCCAAGCAAGAATATACATCAGATTGTTCGTAAACCTCCATATTTCTTTTATGGACATGTCATGGATGTTCACATGATACATGGGTTAGAATATCATAGTTCCTGTATTAATTCATGCTGGAATTTGTGAACTCATAGTTCTTCTCAGCGTTAATTCAGAAAAAAAAGCTATGTTCACAATCTTTCTATTGAAAATAGGACGCACATTGTTCTAAAATCACCAATGATAATTGAAGACGTGATACCTCAAGCTAAAAGGTGGTGAACATTATGGAACACTATGAATCTAATGGGGATTATGGAATTACCTAGCTATGTGAACGACTTAAGGAAATATAAATTGAATTTCAAGGAATGTTTTCAGAGGAACAACAAACTCACATCTTTTATTATTGCAAGATGAATATAATGTGGGTTGATAAATACACCAGTTGTGTCCATAAATTTGATGCATAGGATCTAGGTAAAGATCCTCTATGTAGGATTAGAGTAGCGCAGCGAAAGCAAAATGGGCCATTGAAAAATTGTAGATTGATTGACAAGGGTAATTTACTTATTAATGATTCGATCTACAGATTGAGTGAGTAAACTAGGGAAGGAGTATCTTCTAGAAATTGTGGGATGTATCATTTGGATATTAACTTGATTCAAATTTTGAGGACGAAATTTTATTTAATGGGGGTAGGTTGTAACACCTCGGAATTTTTTGAATGCGTACACGTCATGAATAAATATTATTTTTATAGAAAAATGAGAATTTAAAATAAAATAACAAAAAAATAAAAAATAAATTAAATAATAGTCTTTACAATACGAGAAAAAAGGAGGATTTTTAAATTAATAATGTTTTTAAAAAATCCTATTTATTGAAATATAGTCATATCATTTGAAAAAAAAATAGTAGTTGATTGAAAAATATTGGTAAATTAAAAATCTAAGATTGATTTTAGAAATTAAAAAATTAAATATTGATTGATCGAAACATTGTTGAAAAATAAAATCAGATATCGGTGAATTAAAATCGAATATGGATTTGAATAACAAGAAAAAAAAAATAAAACTTATGCTCTGTTTTTCCAAAAAAAAATTTTTGGAAATATCGTGAAGATGAAGAACCGAGAAAAAGAAAATCTGAAAACGGCAACAAAAGATCGGTGATCTGCTTTTGGGAATTGTTGGGTTTTGGTTGTGACAATCGAATGAAGAAGAAGACGAAGCAACGAAAGGAAAAATCTGGATTTTTGTTTGGCATTTGGTTGTGATGATCAAACGATCAAACAGAGAGAGAAATGAAGAAGATGAACCGTGATTTCAGTTTTGGTGTTGGACGATCGAAACAAAGGAAATGAAGAAAAACATCATAATTTGGGATTTGAATCATGCACAAACAAGTTCAAATCTGAAATTCTGCTGCGTCTGGAAAGATGAAGAAAAAGAAAACCAGCCATGACTGGTTTTGCTAATGCGTTTGGACGAAGAAGAAGAACGTCAAAGTATGCTCTGGTTTGGGCGAATAGCAAAGGACATGATTTGGGGGTTCTTTGAGTGTGTTGGGTAATTGAAGGATGGAAACAAATGAAGAGGATGAGTGTGTGATGTTGGTTTCGCTGCTACTATTGGACGAAGAAAATAGTCGCAACAGTAGGTTTTCTAATTTGGGTTTGTGAGTGATGTTTGTGCTAAGATTTGGATGAAGGTTGAAACCAAATTCAGATCTGAATTTTGGTGTTGAATCTGGTGCCTTTGGTTGTGAAGAGGAGAAATTTTCAGATTTAGGACAAAATGATTTTTGATTTGGGGTGTGATGAATCAAAAACAGAGGAAAGAAGAAACATGAAGATGTGATTTGTGTGTGTGTGTGTGTGTGTGTGGTGTATTATTGTCAGCTATGAAGAAGAAAAACAAAAAATTGTGTGTGATTTGAGCGTGAAGAACAGGCTGTTGTTGGGTTGGACGAACTAAGAAGAAGTAGCAGCCATGCTTGCTGTCCATGATAAAGGTGAGCTGTTGGTTTGGCCGTGAAGGGGGGAAACGAAGAAGAAAACCAGCAATGTGCTGGTTGTTGTAGTAACAGCTGGACGAACAAGAATAAGGTGGTAGTTGCTGGTGCGTGAAAGGAAAGATGAAGAAAACCAGCTGTGGGGTGGTGACCGACATGATCTAGTGCGACGAAGATGAAGAACATTGTCGCTGCAATTTGTGCGAAGAACGAACAAAAATGAAGGGTTTCGTTGTTGGGCGACGTCCCCCGAAGAAGAACATTAGCAGCTACTATTGTTGCGTTTACTTTTGCGAAAATGATGAAGAGACGTATAATGCTTATATTTTTAGATTTCTAAGTTTTAGATAGTTTAAAATTTATTAATTTCCTTTACTTTAGATGTATAAAATAAAAATTAAAAAATTTGAATCTTCAGTAGGTGAAACAAAAATCTGAAGTTTAGTAATTCTTTGTTAAGAACTATTCTTTTTATTTAAATTGATGTGGAGATTCAGAGAGCAAAAATTTTATAAATTTAAAATGTGAATGCAAACATTGAAGATAGGAAAAAATAGAAATTTTCAGAGGCTTAAATTGGAAAATTCTATTGTTGAGAGATATTATTTTGATATGAATGATTTTTTGTGAAAATGAATTAAGAAGATTGGCTTAGAAGTTTTCCTATGAAATAATTAGTATTTTGAAATTTAGATACGAATATTAGATATTAGAATTGTCTTAATTAAGTTAAATTATTTATTTAAAGATTAAGGAAATCTTTAAAGAGTTTAAGATTGAGAATTAATTTATTTTAAGTTGAAAAGAAAAATAAAAGCTTAGAGGTATTTCTAAACTAAATTTGGATAAACACTGAAGACCTTAAAAAAATGAATTAAAATGATCTTCATCTTTAGATTTAGAAACTTTATTTTGATCTAAACAAATTAGTTGAAAATTCAAGTAGAGAAATTTTGGTTCCAAATTTAGAAAACATAAGGACTTAGAAATTGTTTTATTTAAATTATAAGAAATTTTGGAAATTGGAATGACCCTAAATTAGTTGAAATTAATATTTAGACTTTATAATTATTTTAGAAATTATTTAAGCTTAAGAATATTTATGAATAAGATTGAATATGGGTTAGGAACTTAGGAAAGTTTTATTGATGATTGAATTTCAAAATTTTCAATTTTGGAGTGTCGAGTATCTCGAAGGAAAGCAAGGTGGCCCTGAAGGTCTATGAAATCAGATGGACCGGATTTCCTTGCTCATGTGTATTATATGGATTAAAATTTAAAGCATTTGTTTGAATAGTTCTAGGTTATTAGAATTTTATTATAAAATTGATTGAAATTGTTTGGTGTGCTTGAATTGGTTTGATGAATGATAAACTATTTCATTTCACGCATAATTATTTCATGACATACATTAATAGAAGAAATGCATTACATAACATTAATTATTCATTTGGCTACCATGTAAATTGCATTTTATAACATTTGTTATTTATTCAAACTGCTGTTGAATTGCATGCATAATTTGATTAATTCTCTATTGGATTGTGAAATGCTTGAGTGTGATTGAATTTATTTATGAAACTAAAATAAGATAAAGGATTATTAAGAATCCACATACCAGTGTGATCGACTAGCTTGAAGCGGATCGAGGTAGCATCTCCTATATGTCGCCGCTTGAGATCGACAAGCCATAAGGTGGATCGTAGGTATTCCCAACCTTTAGCTACCTGCGACAGCTGGAAGTCTTTGGGAGGTAGTACGAAGCTGCAGTAAGTACTCTCTCTTAGACTATGATACTGAGACATGACTAATTTTAGATGGTTCTCGAAACCTTCTTTGATTAGATGAGATCATGGGAAATACCGAGGGTTATCTCAATACTCTTTCAATTACAAACTTCAACCAAAACCAAATAAATGTTTGAAACGTCTAATATTTGAAAGTATTTGTAATGTTTTGGGGTTTGATCTGTATAATGTGTGTGATGTGTAGGAATGATCATTTGGGCTTTCGAGCTCACCCTGTTTTATATTTTTTAGGTACTCGCAAAAGTGGAGTATAATAATTAACATCGGTCAATCTAAATAGGGTAGAGATCAATACATTTTAGATATAAGTTTTCTTTTTGCTGAAATTTGAATAGACAAAATATGTACTTATTTTGTTTTGCTTTACAGTTTACTTATAAATGAATGTTCTCATCTTAGGACTTGAACCGTTTTATGTGAAGTATTTAGTTTAGTCAAAATTTTGAAAAGTTTTATTCCACTATGAGATTTAAATTTTTTGATTTTTAATCTCTATTTAGTTTACTATAAGAATCTGGTGAACACAGTAGGAAATTCTTTTGATATTTTATTTTATGCAAATTATGTTTTTCAAATATTTAATTGAGAACTATTTATCATGAACTTGAATTTGAAGAAAAACATTTTGACAGGAAGATTTTAAGTAGCATTTCGATTCTCAACGGGTCACGACCCATACGTAAGGCATCTCCGCCACAGGGGGCGCATCTCCGCACTAGACCCATAGCACGTGACAGGAGGTCCAATTGGGAGTTGGGATGTCACACTTTCTTTCCCGAATTGATGATTTGTTTGATCAGCTAAAGGGTGCTAGAGTATTTTCGATGATTGATTTGTGGTCGAGGTACCATTAGCTACGAGTTAGGAAGAGAATGTACCAAAGATAGTTTTTTGGTCTCGCTAGGGGCACTATGAGTTTCTAGTTATGCTATTTGGCATAACAAATGCCCCAGCAATGTTCATGGACTCAATAAAGCACCTGTTTAGGCCTTATCATGATCAGTTCATGATACTATTCATTGATGTCATATTAATCTACTCGAGGTCCAGATAGGAGCATGTAGAACATCAGAAAGTAGTTTTATCGACGCTCCGCTAAGTTGAGTAAGTGTGACTTCTAGCTGAGAGAGGTTAAGTTTTTGGGTTATGTAATTGGAAAAGAGGGTATCTCTATTGATCCGGCTATGGTCGAAGCAGATGTTGATTGGCATAAACCTACCATAGTAACCGAGCTTTGTAGTTTTTTGGGTTTAGTGGGTTACTACTAGAGATTTGTATTGTAGCACCCCAACCCTCGTATATCTTAAGCAGTGTACATTGCCACCGTTCTCTTGACAGTGGACTTAACAAAATGGCAGGTTGGGCCGGTGCTACATTATAAGTGACACACACTTGTTCTTTTCTTTTCAATATCTCATGAACTTTATACAAAATTCAAGAATACAAAACTTTCAATAAAATCAAGGCAAATTAAAAGAAATAAAGAAATTCAGACTATTTTATTCATAATAGAAATTGAGAGTACTAAACTCTTCAAAACGAACTAATTGTTACAGCGGAAGACTTCCAAATACTTTTCAGTAGAAAAACAAAAAAATAACTATGGGCAACATGCCCTTAAATTCTAAAAATAATAATAATAAGGCAAAAACTTGCAAAAAGGCCTATCCATGTTCTACTGCTTCATAGATTTCATGTTCCTGAAAAATAAGATAGGAAGGAGTGAGCACATAACCCAGTGGATCATTTTCGAACAACCATCTTTCATATTCAAACTCATAACACAATCATAATTCAAACACTTGCAAATATTGAGCGTTTCAAAGAACAATTTGTTTAAGTCGAGTCTTAGACCAACAGGGCCTTTAATCCCTTGATGTTCTTAACTAAGTAAATAGGGCCCACTCGGCATCAAACCGTTAGTGGCACATGTCGGCATCAACCAGTTACACATGGTGACCCACCAGTGGTACACAACACTCAAGTACTTAAGTCTGAAAACCATATGACCTAAGTCATATGAAAATAACATCCATAGTGTTGCCATGACCACTATGATGGTACGTGGTTATTATCTCCATCGTCTTTAATTCATTCTCATATCATGATCTCATAAAATAAACTTTAGAATACGAAATCAAACTAAAATTTAGAATATACACAGTCGACTCATGAAACACTCATAAAACATGCATCATACGTTAATTTAAAAGCCTAAGCATGATATTAACATGACATGGATGATATGATTTCTCAAACATGAATCAAAACTGAAATATTGAAATAAACATGCAAAATTCTAGAATTGAAGTTGAAAATCTTTGAATTTAGTGAAAAACACACAACAATGAGCATGCCATGAATTCAAATAAGAACAGAAGGGTGTTCTAGAAATCACTTCCACCTTGTGACGCTTTCTTCCAGAATTTCGACAGCAATTCCACCACGTACTAGTGCCCATCAAGATCACCCAACTTATTTCCCCAAATTGAGAAAAAAAATTCTCACACACAAAAGAAGGGAAGATTGGAGGTGCCAAGAAGAAGGCTTAGAGAAAACAAGAAGACAATTCAACTCTTATTTTTGGAATGAATGAAGTTAGGCGGCCTAGGGGGATTTATATAAATTTTTTAAGGGAGAAAATTAGAAAGTTTTGTGTTTTTATTTGATTAAAACACCCTAATTCTCCCTAATTTTGTAGTTTCTAATTTTTGGAGCAGAAAGAGTATTTTTCAAATTTTTTTGGGATTTTAGATATATTTTTCAGAATTTAGAAACTATTTTTTTGAATTTTCAGATTTAATTTTGTATTTTTTGTAATTTTAACGTATTTTTCGTAATTTAAATTTTGAATTTTTTGTGGTTCCTCAAATTTTCCTTGAGACACACATTTGGATTCGATCGGAGCTATTAGATTAATCTCCGATAAATCAATAGAATTCAGATTCTCGATCTCAGCCGTTAGATTTCCTCGAGCGCATCAACGATCGCAATCTAATCAAAATGGCTTTGATTTGAACCGTCCGATGATCCTCGAGCACATTAATGTTTGCGATCAGCCAAAACGACTTCGATCTGGATCGTTGGATGATCCTCGAGTGCAACACAGTTTCGCGATTGACTACGCGGCTTCGATCTTGACCGTTGATGATCCTCGATCACAGTGTGCGCATCAATGTTTGCGATCAACGAATTCCATCTAGACCACACGATCTTCCTCGAGTTATGCACGCGGATCTCTGGCCGTTCGATCTTTCTGATTCGGTGCTCTTGTGCGTACGTGCAGATTTGATCTTGGCTATAGGATGATGAGATCAAATTCCAGATCTACGGTTCACAACATTTTGAGTTTGTTTTTGATTTTTCAACCGAATTTCTTGCTTTCTTTTCAGATTTTTTTCCAAATCTTGATCCCAATTGACTTTCTAATCCTGTTTTCATCAAAAATTGCACATATTCTTGTATTTTTGGCTCTGATATCCCATTTTATGCATTATTTTCATATATTTTCTTCTAAAAATCTACTAAATTGATTTTTATTCCTCATTTGGGTCAACTATGACTTGCCAAAATTCTCCTTCGTCAATTATGTATAATTTTCTAAGTAAAAATAAAAATTTCATATGAATTTTTCGAGATGTTACAACCTACCCTCCTTAGACAAATTTCGTCCTCGAAATTTGTACATATTTAGGTATTCCTTATGAATAGATGCGGGTACTTGGTCTTCATCTCGCTTTCAAGTTCCCACGTGGCTTCTTCTACCTTGTAATGTTTCCATAGCACCTTCACTAATGGGATATCCTTTGTTCTTAGATTTTTTTACCTTATGGTCAAGGATTCTGACTGTTGTTTCCTCGTAGGTAGCATCATCTTGAATATTCACTTCCTCCTAATGAATGATGTGAGAGGGGTCAGGTTCGTATTTCCTCAACATGGATACATGGAATACGTTATGTGCTAAAGTCATCCAGTTTGGTAGATCCAACTCATAAGCACATCCTCCGATTCTTCTAAGCATTTCAAAGGTCCTACAAACCTTGGAGATAACTTCCCTTTACATCCGAACCTTTCAATACCCTTTTGAGGACTGACTCTTAGGAATACTTTGTCCCCAAACCTTAGGTCACAACTACACATTCTTTTTGAAGTCACTGTGGTCCATATTGGTGAAGGTACATTCAAAGTCACAAGCATTGTTTTTGTCACAAGTTGTAACCTATTAGCTAGTTTTTCAGATATAAAAGATTGTGAAGCACCCAAGTCAAACAACAGTCTCATTGCAACATTAAACAATATGAACGTACCTTCTATTGTAGGGGCCTGGTTTTCCTAGGTCTCAACGGTGAACATTCTGGCCTAGTACTGACCACGGCCCTAGTTCTGCCCTTGATTGGCATTCTGATTATGTATGGCTTAAGATCGCCCATTCTGACTTCCCCCCTGAGTATTCTGTTGTTGTTGCTGGGAAGCCTGAGCTGGTGCAGTTGGGTAATTTTTTGCCAAATGACCCTTCTACTTGCATGCAAAACATAATCCCAGCCTCTTAGCTTCTTCCCTTGACTCGTCTTTATTCTGCCCCTATTTCTATGGAGCCTTACCACTTTTACTTTTCTTATGGGTCCCTTGTTGGTCCTTTCCATTTTCATTTCGCTTATTCTTTCCTCTCAACCTTTGTTCCAGGTTGAGCTCTTGTTCTAGGATTAGGGCCCATTCAACAACTTCCTTGTAGGTTTGGAGGCCCAATGTCATGATAACCTTTCGGATCTCGATCTTGAGACCCGGTACAAATCTGTTGGCCTTTATTCTTTCTTCTCGGATCAATTCTTGAGAGAATTTGTCCAGCTCAGTAAATTTCCTCTTGTATTCAGTTACTGTGAGATCCCTTTGATTGAGTCTCACGAAGTCTTCTTGGAACTTTCTGAGAGTTGCCTCCGGAAAAAATTTTTCTCTGAACTCTTCCCAATTCATGGTCGCAACGTCAGTGTTGGGATCCATCTACATCATTCTCTACCATCCACGGGCTGGTCCTTTGAAATAGTGTGTGGCTAGTGCCACTCATCATGAACCCATCACCTTCAGCACATTTAGTAACTCCTCCATCTCCTGGTACCAGTGATCAGCAGAGATGCAGTCGGTAGTTCCATTAAATGAGAGAGGGTGGAGCTTTTGCAAATCTAGCAGCATCTTCTTCTGTCTTTCATCTTCCAGGTCCTCCGGATTCCTTTGACGTTCCTGAGGTACTGGTGCTGGGACTTGGACTAGAATAGGCTCAGGTGCTTGAGGCTGCAGAGCCATCTGAGGGATTATCTGTGGAAGTGTCCTTCTCAGTTGATCTGGTACCCTCTGTGACATTTTACTCATCATGGCTTCTGTTTGTGCCTCCATTCGTGCCTCCATCTGTGCCTCCATCCCAGCAGGCAGTTCCTGCTCTTGTTGTTCAGTCTCCTCAGAGGTGGTAGATCGAGTTACGTACCTTCTAGCTCCAGCCATTTTCTTGTAAAATTGAGCAAAGTGTCAGTATGTGTCAAATATTCGTGCTATCATGGCTCTAGATTTAGTTTCTAGGTTCTCGATTCATTCAGTGGCCTAAAGTCTTTCTTCTAGGTTCTTTTCATGCATGGGTACAAGATTTGGGTTTCAAAGCACATAAACAGTAAAGCATGCATATCACACAATCATACAATCATGCTAGCACAGCAAGGTTCCAAGCTTCCACCTAAGCTTTCAGGTTCAAGTGTCTCATACCACTCTACCCCTTCCACTTAAGCTTTTACTCAAAACAGAGCCACACCCAAAAAATTTTGCAAATGTCTCGATAACTAAGGTTATCGAGCCCACTATACTCCAACGTCCCATACTAGCGAGCATAGAAAAACCTGTTTTGCCAAAGTTATCGATCATTCACCACACATGGTCCATCATTCTCCAAGTTCAGGCTTCCTCCATACCCCGAATTCTTGTGCATCCCATACTACATAGAAACCGAAAGATACAGAAGCTTCCCGGTCTCGTGTCCCGATCAAACAATTTTCTGTTTTCACACAAGTTTTCGTCTCTAGCCTATGCCTAGAGTTTTATGCTTTTGATCCACTGTGCCACTCATGGCTACACTCGTTTCTACCTAAGGTCTTTCTTCTGGACCTAGGGTTTAGTTCTGGTTGACTTACAACCTCTGTCTGGCCAAGATACTACCTTTGGCATCTTTTTTTTTGACTTCTAATCAATTACTTGCCCTAATTTCCAACCTTCTTATTTTCTTTAATAGAAAGTAAGGGTGTTCTTCAACTCAGACCACTCATGTGAACTGGTGGGACAACCTCCAGATCCAGCGGCGAGACCGAAGTCTGCTTAGCAACCGCGCTTTCTAGGGCAAGATAACTCACCTCCCTTTCAATGTTTAGCTTTACTCGGGACAAGGCTTACCCACTATCAGCTCAACTTGTAGTCTTTGTATCCAAACAAAACATTTCAAAATATATTTTTCCTTTTTGAAAACACTTTCTAAAACATTCATCAATTTCAAAAATAGAAGGTAGGGCATTCTAAATTCAATTCAATTCAAGGTGAAACCCTAATTTGATTTTCTAATTTTTATCAAGCAACTAATGTTTGACTTTCTATCTCTGGCTTAATCAACACATGTTTAGGCTTAACTTTCTATTTTTAGCCTAAGGCACCTAAAACCTAGGCTCTGATACCACCTTTGTAACATCCCAACCCCCATATCTCTTAAGCAGTGTACATTGCCACCGTTCTCTTGACAGTGGACTTAACAAAACGCCTGGTCGGGCCGGTGCTACATTACAAGCGACACACACTTGTTCTTTTCTTTTCAATATCTTATGCCTTTGTACAAAATTCAAGAATACAAAACTTTCAATAAAATCAAGGCAAATTAAAAGAAATAAAGAAATTCAAACTATTTTATTCATAATAGAAATTGAAAGTACTAAACTCTTCAAAACAAACTAATTGTTAAGCGGAAGACTTTAAAATACTTTTCAGTAGAAAAGCATAAAAAAACTATGGGCAACATGCCCTTAAATTCTAAAAATAATAATAATAGGGCAAAAACTTGCAAAAAGACCTATCCATGTTCAACTGCTTCATAGATTTCATGTTCCTGAAAAACAAGATAGGAAGGAGTAAGCACATAGCCCAGTGGATCATTTTTGAACAACCATCTTTCATATTCAAACTCATAACACGATCATAATTCAAACACTTGCAAACATTAGGCATTTCAAACAACAATTTGTTTACGTCGAGTCTCAGACCAAAAGGGCCTTTAATCCCTTGATGTTCTTAACTAAGTAAATAGGGCCCACTCGGCATCAACCCGTTAGTGGCGCATGTCGGCATCAACCGGTTACACATGGTGACCACCAGTGGTACACAACACTCAAGTACTTAGGTCTGAAAATCATATGACCTAACTCATATGAAAAGAACATCCATAGTGTCGCCATGACCACTATGATGGTACGTGGTTATTATCTCCATCGTCTTTAATTAATTCTTATATCATGATCTCATAAAATAAACTTTAGAATACGAAATCAAACTAAAATTCAGAATATACACATTCGACTCATGAAACACTCATAAAACATGCATCATACTTTAATTTAAAAGCCTAAGCATGATACTAATATGACATGGATGATATGATTTCTCAAACATGAATCAAAACTGAAATACTGAAATAAACATGTGAAATTCTAGAACTGAAGTTGAAAATCTTTGAATTCAGTGAAAAACACACAACAATGAGCATGCCATGAATTCCAATAAGAACAGAAGGGTGTTCTAGAAATCACTTCCACCTTGTGACACTTTCTTCCTAAATTTCAGCAGCAATTCCCCCACGTACTAGTGCCCACGAAGATCACCCAACTTATTTTTCCAAATTGAGAGAAGAACTTCTCAGACACACAAGAAAGGAAGATGGGAGGTGCTAAGAAGAAGGCTTAGAGAAAACAAGAAGACAATTTAACTCTTATTTTTGGAATGAATGAAATTGGGGGGCCTAGGGGGGTTTATATAGATTTTTCAAGGGAGAAAATTAGAAAGTTTTGTGTTTTTCTTTGATTAAAACACCCCAATTCTCCCTAATTTCGTAGTTTCTAAGTTTTGGAGCAAAAAAAGTATTTTTTGAATTTTTTTGGGATTTTAGAAATATTTTTAGGAATTTAGAAACTATTTTTTCGAATTTTTTGGATTTAATTTCTTATTTTTCGTAATTTTAACGTATTTAAATTTTGAATTTTATCTAGTTCCTCGGATTTTCCTTGAGACACACATTCGGATTCGATCGGAGCCGTTAGATTAATCTCAATAAATCAACAGAATTCACATTCTCGATTTCAATCGTTAGATTTCCTCGAGCGCATCAACGATCGTGATCTAATCAAAATGGCTTTGATTTGAACTGTCCGGCGATCCTTGAGCGCATCAACATTCGCGATCAGCCAAAACAACTTCAATCTGGATCGTTAGATGATCCTCGAGTGCAGCACGGTTTTGCGATCGACTACGCGGCTTCGATCTTGACCATTGATGATCCTCGATCATAGTGTGCGCATCAACGTTCGTGATCAACGAATTCCATCTGGACCGCACGATATTCCTTGAGTTACACACATAGATCTCTGGCTGTTCGATCTTTTTGATTCGGTGTTCTCGTGCGTACATGCGGATCTGATCTTGGCAGTAGGATGATGAGATCAAATTCCAGATCTACGGTTCACAGCATTTTGAGTTTGTTTTTGATTTTTTAACTGAATTTCTTGCTTTCTTTTCAGATTTTTTTTCCAAATCTCGATCCCAATGGACTTTCTAATCCTCTTTTCATCAAAATTGCACATATCCTTGTATTTTTGGCTATGATATCCCATTTTATGCATTATTTTCATATATTTTCTTCCAAAAATCTACTAAATTGATTTTTATTCCTCATTTGGGTCAACTATGACTTACCAAAATTCTCATTTGTCAATTTTGTATAATTTTCTAAGTAAAAATAAAAATTTCATACGAATTTTTCGAGATGTTACATGTATAGAATTTCTCCCGCATCGATGCACCGATTACTTAGCTTACCTAGAAGAATGTACCTTTTGTATAGGATGATAACTATGAGCATGCTTTTTGGAGCTTAAATAGAGGTTGGCAACTACACCAATAATTGTTTTGCCAAAGCTACGTCAAGAGTTGGTGATTTATACTAATGCGTCTAGATTGGGTCTTGCTTGTTTTCTTATGCAAAATGATAGAGTTATAGCCTATGATTCATGACAGTTAAAAGTTTGTGAGAAGAACTACCTTGTTCATGATTTAGAACTGCCAACTATTGTTTTTGAGCTCAAGATTTGGTGGCATTATCTATATGGTGAACGATTCATGTTGTATTCATATCACAAGAGTCTTAAGTATCTATTTTCTAATAAAGATCTTATATGAGCCAGAGGAGGTGCATGGAATTGCTGAAGGATTAAGATATTAGTATTGAATACTATTAGTTGCATAGCGTACTAACTAGATTTTAGATATTTTGCATGTGTTTTGTATGGGTTAAGTAAGAAATAGGACACATTTGCTTATATATACATACACGAGCATTTATCTGAGCAGTACATGTTTATTTATACAGTTAGAGAATTTCAATATGATTTTTATGCATTTATATTTGTGATTTAATGCCAGGGTAAGGTTCTCTGTTATGTATGCAGGTTTAGATTAAGTGGAAATAGGTACACAAAAGACTTAAGATTGGAAAAAGTTTCAAACTGCAGAAATCCACTGATTATTGTGGTAGAGGATTAGACTACTACAGTAACCAAAGGAAGATTTCACTGTACAGAAGGACTTCCATGGTAGCCTACCGCGGTAGTGAGATGAATTTATAGTTTTGTGAGTTTTTGGGATTTTTGAGTGATAGAGACTACCGTGATCTATTACCATGAAAGTGTAATTAAAAATAGAATTTTAGGGTTTGTAACTCATGTTTTAGGAGGTCTTAAGTGCTCAAGTATAAATAGATAAGAAAATTGGAGTTTAGGGGTCAGATTTTGATGATAAAACACAAAGACATAGCAAAAAAAAAAGAAGAAAAAAGATTACAAAGAGAGAGATCACTTGTCTAGTATAATTTCTCATATGTTTAATTTATTATTCTATACTTCATACCCTATGTTAAGCTAATGTTTTATTTCTAGGATGTAATTTTGATTGTAAGAACACCTAATTCGTTATTTTGATTAATCTATTTTGGTGTTCTGTTTTATACCTTGTGTTCTTCATGCTTTCTACCGACTAGCCATAGATAGAATGATCCTAGATTGTCAAACTAACTCGAGAGAGAGGTTTGATGGTTTGATCACCAAAGTATAAACCTAGAAAGATCATTGTATCCAGAGATCTTTGATCTAATAGGAGCTTGTACATGAATTTGAGTTCACTGCGTTAGTTTGTTGACTATGCACTTGGGAGAGGGTATTGGGAGATTTGCTAATAGATATTAAAATAACTCAAAGATCTCTCCCCATTAGCAACAGGTAATCATTTTCAAGCCACAAGAAGGGATCTCAAGGGTATTTTAATTATTAGTGTTATGACCTACATAATTAGGAAATGTTAATTGTAATAGGAATTGAGGGGGATCATATAAGATTTTACTATCCTAGAGACTTGATTCATATAGTTTTAAAATCCAACACTCTTTTGATTTTGGTTTGATTAAGTTTACAAAATTCACACTTAGTTTATAGCCTTAATAAAATTGAGACTAATAGTAAATTGGGCTTTAGGATTATTGGCAATTAACTATTTCCTGAGGACGATATCCAGTATATTATCCTGTATTACTTTTGGATACAGTACACTTGCATTGATTGCAACAAATACCATCCTAGGAAAGCTAATATTGTAGTTGATGCACTTAGTAGGAAATGGGTCGAGATTGCATGTATGGCTAGACATATGTCTCACAAGTTGATGGAGTATGTGACTATGATGAGTATCCATAAGGTTTCCACTTATCAGAGTTAATGTACAGACTATGGCCGGTCAATACAATTATGTGACATCATGGGGGGATAGTCTCGTGATGTTCATTATATGATGTTTAGGGCATGGGTAGACAATACTTCTAAAGAGGAGTGATCAATAGATTCTGAGGGTGCACTAAGGTTTAGGGGTTATTAATGAAGTCAAAATGAGAAATAGAAAAAAAAAACAAAAAAAAAAAGAAAGAAAGTTGCACAACGTGAGGACCAATATCCTCCAACACATGAGGATGGAGGTCCTCACAATGAAGACCTAGGTACTCTATCCAAAAATCCATGAGGATCGAGGTCCTCACATTGAGGACCTAGGTCTTCTATCCCAAAGCAAACAAAAACAAAAAAAAGAGAGAGAAGAGAGATGACGTCTTGCGACGCAAGACCCCAGTCCCCAATTGGGAGACCGTGGTCCTACAATTGGGTTCCCAATTGGGAGATTACGGTCCTGCGGTCTTGTCTTGTGCAATCTTGACATCAAGTTTCCAATATGAGTTGCACAAAGAAAGGAATTAGAAAGTGGGCGAAGCGCAAAACCTAAATGTCTACACCTTGTACAGCACCACAATGAAGAAATGGAAAGTTTTTTGTAATCAACGTCACAAACCTACCAATCCTTAGCCCTTGAAACTCTATATAAGGATCCCCTATGCTTAGACTCTTTTCACCCTAGTAAGAACTGAACGTCCTTCTTGATCTCTTTCTCTCTCTCTCTCTCCCCCTCTGCCTCTCTCTTGGCATTCTTTCTCTCTTTATGGGGCTGTTCTAAACACAATTGGGGTGGAAGTAACGGAGTGCTGCAAAAAATGGTAGCAATTAGAGTTGAAATAACAAAGTGCTGCTAAAATTTCGTGGTTCTAAAAGGGATTCAATTGAAGCTTTAGAAGGGTAATACTACTAAGGCGGAGATGATTTCTATCTTTTACTTTATTATTTTAATTTAACGAGGCTTGCATGTGTGCTTGAGTTTTGAACATGAATGTTACATGCATATGATTGATTTGATTTGATATTCCATAGATATGCATGATATTTAAAACATTGAAAAATGATATGTATGAGCACATGAACTATACTTTGCAACTTGCTCTAGAATACTGCTAAATGCCTTTTACCATGCTCACATGTTGTATGCCTATTTTAATCCGTATATTGTGTGATCTGTCACTAAAAAGAGATTAATAAAGATCTTAACCACGTATCGACATGGTAAGGGGAATCACTGTGGGTATTTTCCAACCTGAAGAGGATACAGAGGGTTTCGTTGAGAGGGGTAGGTAGGCTAGTGAAGACTTCACCCCTAAGATAGGGTTATGTAATACCCACTAATTTTAAGTGTTGTAATACAAAAAATTTTGACTATAATTACGTGTTAAAGAACCGTAGTCAACAAATATTGACCATTATGAGGAAAGTCATGAATGACAAGAAATTGTAATAAATTTATTTATTCATTTATTTATTTTGGCATATTTGAAAAATGTCATATTGATCAATAGTATTATAAATAGTAAAATTAATAGTATTATAAATAATAAAGTTAATTAATAGCATCAAAAATAGT
>JAJIYU010005545.1:0-22233 GCA_030144865.1 Tinospora cordifolia
ATTTAATTATCCTAATTTTTATTATATCTCCAATATAAATTATTTTTCATGTGCCAACCCACCATTTGCACCCAAAATTTCTTAAAATCTTTGAAATTAATTTATTCAACTAATTTTATTTATTTTAAATTTTTTTACAAAATTCTGGGGTATTACAACATAGAAACCGAGATCCAGAAGCTTTCTGGTCCTGTGTCGTGATCAAACAATTTTCTATTTTTACAAAAGTTTCAATCTCTAGCCTATTTCCTGAAGATTTATGCTTTTGATCCACTGTGCCACCCATGGCTACACCCATGATTCTATCTAAGGTCTTTCCCTTTGACCTAAGGCTTTGTGTGGTTGACTCACAACTTTGTCTAGCCGAGATACCACCTTTGGCATCTTTTTCGACTTCTATTTGATTCCTTACCCTAATTTTCCACTTTTCAATTTTCTTTTATAGAAAGTAAAGGTGTTATTCAACTCAGACTACTCATACAAGTTGGTGGGACGACCTCAATATCGAGCATCAAGACTGAAGTCTACTTAGCAACCGCACTTTCTAAGATAGGATAACTCGCCTCCCTTTCAATGTTTAGCTTTATTCGGGAAAAGACTTACCCATTATCAGCTCAACTTGTAGTCTTTGCATCAAAACAAAATATTTTAAAAACATATATTTCCTTTTTGAAAACACTCTCTAAAACATTTTTTAATTTCAAAAATAGAAGGTAGGGCATTCAAGATTCAATTCAATTCAAAGTGAATCCTAATTTGAGTTTCTAATTCTAATCAAACAGCCACTGATTAACTTTCTAATTTTAGCCCATGGAATTCAAGATTCAATTCAATTCAAAGTGAAACCCTAATTTGAGTTTCTAATTCTAGTCGAACAGCCACTAATTGACTTTCTAATTCTAGCCAAGGCACCTAAAGCCTAAGCTCTGATACCACCTTTGTAACACCCCAACCCCCTAGAAACAGGTTTAAGCTCAACCACAAGGCTGGTTGGGTCCTATGTTACATTTACAAGGACACAACTTGCATTTCAATTCCTTTACTCTAACACTTACTGAAATACTCATAAATACACTTCCATTGAGTTTAATATTCAACAAGATAATGCAAGTGAATAAAGGAAAACTTCAAATCTTTATTCATTCAAATAAAATATTCTTGGATCGAATCTAAAGATTAAGTACATAACTCAAAAATTCAAAAATAGAATTCAACGGAAGTCTAAAAATCAAAACTTGGGCAATACGCCCTTATAATAGAATTTCAATACTTAAAAAGAATTTAATATTCATAATCTTCATGGATCATTCAATTTCCTAAAAAAAAATAAAAGGCATGGGGAACCCAATGGATTATTCATTAAACAACTAAGTTACTATTTTAAACCAATAACACATCTAATTTTACACACTTTCAAACATTAACTGAGTCATACATCAATTTGGTTCAAGTTGACGTTATGACTGAAAGGGGGTTCTACTCCGTTGATGTTCTTAATTTAGATATCCCTCTTTAAGGTGGAAAGACATTTCTTTGTCACTTTCCATTGGATGCCACATACCAAGTACCCCTTAGTTGTGCCCTGCAACCACACACTCCAAGCATGTGTTAAGAACACCCATAGCACCCGTACAGGTCACCATGATAGTAGGTCATTTTTATCTTCACTTTTTTATGTTTAAAATCATATAATTATAAAAGAAATTCAGAATATAAATTTCAAAATCTTAAATAACCAAAAAAGTATGAAAACATCATATAGCATGCTTGAAACATTGAATTAAATCCTAAACATGGATTTTAAGTATGGCATGTTATCATGAGTAATTAAAACATAAAAACATGTTAAACTAAAATTAAAATATGATTAAACATGCTAGAACTAAAATACGACATGCTGAAAATTAGAATTTAAACAAGCATGAACATGCTAATAATTTAAAATGGCAAAGTAGAGGTCTAAGAAATCACCTCCACCTTAATCTGAGTTTCTTTGTAGGATTTGGCAGAGGTTCCCCTTACATACAACTTTTAGAACTTCAAGAACTTCTTAATATCAACAAAACTACTTCAACAACTCTCTAAAACACTGAAATAAGAACTTTTCACTTGAGAAAGAAAAGAGAGTGAGAAGAGGTGCCAAGAAGAGGACAAGAACAAGCAAAGAGGGAAGTGTCAACTGTTTGCTTTGGGATGAGATGAATGTGAGTAAGAGGGAGTATTTATAGGTGTTCATGAGCACAAGGGGTATGGTTCGGGCAGCTTGGGCAACTCACAAAGTTGGGTAAGTTTTCAAACACTAATGGGACGGTTTGGATTGAAATAGGTATGTGGGCTCATGGACCACTAAAGCTTGCTAATTTCCTATGAGCCATGATTTGATTCCCTAATAAATTTGTTAATTAATTTTAGAGAATAATTTCAGATTTAGAACTATTCTAATTTCAGTTGGGACGTTCCCATGTGGATAAGAAGATGCTCATGGAACTTTCTTTTTTTGTCTCTTGCTTGTTCATCACACAAGATACACATGGAATGCTTCCTATTACTTCATTCCTGGACGGCAAGCATGGGGAGTATAGTATCAAAACATTAAGGACACCATATCATAGTCTTATATGCAAATCTAGGCTTAAGGAAACTTTCTAAATAATTCAAACTCCAAGTATGGTACCCCTTTTAGTGTACGCCCATGTGTTGGCGCCACAAAGAGGGGTTGGCAACTTTCGATTTGGTTTTTTTCTTACATAAATGGGATGGCTAGGGTTTTGTGAGGCTTGGTTCCAATTTCAAACCCTTTTAAATTGGTTAGTTCACATGTCTGCACTCATGCATACACGCACATGACCGATTAGCACAAAATGGGCATGGTGTGCATGGAATCACCCTTCTTGGATTTTGTAATTCCCATGGGACGTCGCATTCCTTGGGTAGATGTGGGCATACATGATCAGTTGTATGGCTCATAGGATCACTTTTCAGGAATTCAAATGATGGACACATCCCATGGAGCTTTGGTTAGGGTAGGGTACACATGATCATGGTGTTCCATTCATGTGCCTTGCACATGTTAGGGGTGGCCCTGACTTCATAGGTTCACAAAAATTAAATAAAAATTAATATCTCCTTATTTACAAGGAATTATGATTTATAACCTATATTTTTAGAATCACATGAACCTAATACACATTTTAAGGTACGGTTTGGCCCAAGGTGATTTTCCTCAAAAACTTTCCTTATTTGAGACCTACTAAGGCCACTAGGCAATGAAAATTCAAATTTTGGCCAATTTTTTTAATTTTTGGATATGTCATTCATTTTGTTAGTTCATGTAATTTCAGATCATTTCAATCCCCTGAAGTACTCTAAATGTCAATTCTTTCCTAATTTGGACCCCCCGAAGGGTGTTTGGCAAATGAAAATCGTAACATCGACTAATTGTTCTTATTTTCGAATATGTTGTGCAATTAGTTGGTCAATGTCACCTTACTTCGTTTCATATTGTTTTGGATCCCTATAAGTCACTAAATGAGAGTTTGGAACCTGCCAAATTTAGGCCTGAAATGAACCCGATTTCATTTTGCATCCAAATTTCACTAAATAAATGATAAATTTCATTTAATGAGTACAGAGAATTCTGGGTATTACAAATCTGGTTCATACTTTCTCAGCATCGATATGTGAAACACATTGTGAGATAATGTAATACCATGAAATTTTGTACTAAATGAAATAAAATGATAAATGAAGTTTAATTCATTTTTAGAATCAATTAACAGGTTTAAATTTGCTCAAAAACCTCTCAGGGGAGTGAAATTTAAGAAAAAAAACAAAATGAAATAAAATAAAGCGAATGCCTCAAATGACCTAAGCATCCAAAATTCATTTCATTTGTGCAATTAAGGGTTCATTTACTTGGTATTCATCAAGGGAATCTAAATTAGGAAAGAAAATGGGAAAAAATCTAGCCAATTGAAATATGTGAATTTTTATTAAATTTATGTGAACCCAAAAGTGTGTGCTAAGGGCCTACAATCCTTGCCAAATGAGATGTATGAATTTTTATTAAATTCATGTGGACCCAAAAGTGATTAAACAGCCCTAAGCATGTATAAGTCACATGGGAGAACATACCCTGATCATATACACCACACCCTATGCACACAAGCAAATAGTCCATATTTGTTTGGAAACCATTAAGAGTGACTCCATACACCAAGCAAAAATGTCACGTGCGCCTATGCTACATACATTCAAAACATCTTATATGTGTGCACAATAACCTAGCCACCCTTGTGTGTGTACACATGTGGCAAACTTAATTAGATGTTTCTAAAGCATAAATCGTACCCATAAACAAACCCTAGCCATTACACATGCCCGCACATCCAAATTAGAAGTCTAATAAAAAAAGGAAATCTTCCATGGCGCCAAATCAAGGGAGAACCCAATGCAAAATGGCTAAATTGCCCTTTTGGTATGCCAACTCTAAATCGAACTAGGATTAGAAGTTTCCTTTCTCGTGAAGTGATCTGATTTGATTTTTAATTCATGCACCTCAACCTTGGAAACAAATCAAAAACCGTGGACCCTAGGGTATACACATACCTTGATGCTAAAAGAGAAATGCTTCCATTTGATGTATGTGTGATGTCCAAGCAGAGATATCAATTAGGAAGATTGCTATGATCACAAATCTGATCTGATGTGGGACATCTAAATGAGATTAGAATACAATCTAAACCATGATTTGTGATCACACATGCTTAGGAAACCAAATATGGATCATATCTTGTGAATAGGAAACCCCAATCTTCAAATTGGCCAAACCATGTACACCTTAGATTATTGGAAAGATGCACATGCCAAACCGTCCCCTTGTGAGTATGGGAAGAATCTCTTGTGTGTGTGTGTGTGTGCTATCCAAACCATCCCCCTTGCACATGAAACTCTATATAAACCCCCCTAGTGTTCTCATTCTTTTTATCCCAAAGCAAGAGTTGGCACTTCCCTTTTGAATTGTTCTAACCCTTTTCTTGGTAACCCCTGCTCACTTCTCTTGTGTTCTTGAGTATTTCAAAGTGAGAAGTTTATCTTATTTAAAGTTTTTGAGTGTTCTTGGAGTGCTAGATGTTTGGGAGAAGCGAACTTCTTTCGTGTTTTCTACAAACTAGCAACTAAGGTGGATGAGATTTCATGTCTACTTTACTAGTTTGGATTAATGGCATGCTCGTGTTTGTTCTAATATCATCTTATTATGCAAATTTTCTTTCAGTCCATCATTCATAATCTAATTTTTAGATTCATGTATATGCCATGCTCATGCATCTATGAAACCATGCCATGATAGGTTATGTAATGTTTTGGACTAGTTGATATATGATACATGTTTATGATGTTTTTATGCTTGAATATTATGTGTAAGCATGCTGAATTTTATTTCTTTTATTTATGATCCATGTGTATGAGATTAAATAAAAGATTTTGAGACTAAGAACCACATACTATCATAGTAGTCCAAAGGGATTCAATGGGTGTTCTTTACATATACCGTGGGTATATGGTTTGTCGTATTGTGTGTATAAGGTAAAACACAAAACAATTGGAATGTGGGCAAGAGTTTGCAATTCCAATGGAATGTGACAAGATGAATTGTCCTTCTACTCAAACAAGAGGTATTTTGGATAAGAACATCAAGAGATTGGACCCCCTTTTAGTTTAACATACAACTATGACTAAGAAATTGTTTGAAATGCCTAATATATGCAAATGTTTGAAATTGAATGTGTTATTAATTTGAATTAATAAATTGGTTGTTTTAAGAATGATCCACTAGGCTATGTGTTCACGCTTCCTTTTTATCTTTTCAGGAAATTGAACACATAATAAAGCATGCTTGAAATTTAGAATGACTAGTTTTAGAAAGTTTCCATTGTATTTTTAATGTAAAGGTATGTTGCCCAAGTTTTGAATTATTTTCGCTGTAATAGTTTCTTTTTTATTTAAATTGAGTTAGGTACTCTCTTTTATTAAATTGGATAAAGAGTTAGAAAGTTTTTTTTATCTCTTGTGCAATTGCCTTAATATATGTTAAATAAATAAGGCGTGGGATAATTGAAATAGAAATACAAGTTGTATAGTTGAAATTGTAACCAGACATCAGGCCTGCATTGTGGTTAAGTCGAATTGAAAGTCTCAAGGGTTCGGGTGTTAACAGCTAGGGTCATTCAGTTTGGTAGATCCAACTTGTAAGCACGTTATCTAATTCTTCTAAGCATCTCAAAGGATTCAACAAATCTGAGTAATAGTTTCCCCTTAAATTCGAACCTCTTGATGCACTTCTGAGGACTTATCCTTAGAAATACCTTGTCACCCACTTGAAACTCTAAGCGTCTCCTTCTCTTGTCGGCGTAGCTCTTCTGATGACTCTAAGCAGCAACCAACCTCTTTCGTATTATTTGGACTTGATTGTTCATTTCTTCCACCAAGTCTGGCCTAGTAAGCACATGATCTTCAAGTTCAGGCTAACGAGTTGGTGATCTACAGGACCATCCATAAAGAGCCTCATATGGGGTCATCTGTAACAACTCAAGCCCACTACATACCAATATGGTCCCCACCTTAGCCAGCACTAACTGGGTGTAAGGTTTTATTTTTAGATAGACCTGAACCTGAGTTTCTAAAAGTGTTTGACATTAGTAAGGCTCGTAATTGCATTTAGCCTAGATATCACTTTATTGTCGGGCCGATGTGGGATATTACAATCCACCCCCCTTAGAGTAGTCCTATCCTTAGGACTCACACCGTCGTCACACCTAGAGCGGCTCTGATACCATTTGTATTAACAAAGGCCCACTACGTACTAATACTATCCCTACCTTAGCCACTACTAACTAGGCATAGGGTTTTCTTCTTAGCAAGACTCGAACCTGAGTTTCCTAAAACCACTCAACACTAGTATGGCTTGCAATTGCTCGTTTAGCCTAAGCATCGCTCAAGTGTCAGACTGACGTGGGATACGTAACACCCCAACCCCCACATTCATTGAGCATTGGACATAACCACCATTCTTTGACAGTGGACTTAACCATTTGGCAGGTCGAGCCGGTGTTACTTTACAAGTGACACACACTTGACTTTCTATTTTTCAATACTTCATGCCTTAGAATAGATTCAAGAATACAAATATCATTCAAAAAAAATCAAAGCAATTAGAGATAAAGAAAAATTCAACTTCTTTATTCATGAAAAGAAAATACATAACTTTATAATGTAAACTATTACATTGTTGATCAAACAAACTCATAACCTCTAAAATAAAATAAAATTCCAGCGAAAGACTTATTCAAAATTGGGCAACATGCCCTTACATTAAAAAAAAACTTTTAAAAAAATAGAAACTTGCTAAACTAGAAACTATTCAAATGTCCATGGTTTTTATAGTTTAATTTCCTTAAAAAAAAGAGGAAGGGGTGAGCACAAAGCTCAGTGGATCCTTTTCAAACAACCATTTTTCAAATTCATAACATATTCATATTTCAAACACTTGCATACATTAGGCGTTTCAAGCATCCATTTGTTTAAAGTTGAGATTTTAGACCAAAAGGGTTTTGAAGCCCTTGATGTTCTTAACAAAGTACATTCTTAGAGTAAAATATGGCTTTTCTTAGGCAATTTCATTGGACTTTTGGACTTCAAGGGACATTACCTACCAACCAAGTACTTTGGTCTTAAAACCATATGAACTAATCATATGAAAAGAACATTCATAACAACCCACATGTATGTTATGATGGTACGTGGTTATTATCACCATCATCTTTATTAAATCATATACTCTTGAATCATAAGATAAATTTCATAACATGAAATTGAAATAAATAAATTCAGCATATGATCAAACTAAAAATTTAATCATGGAACATTCAAAATCATGCATCATATTTTGAAATAAAACCTAAGTATGATACTAAACATGGCATGATTGTTATGCATGCATAAATTCGAACAATAATCAAATCTAAAACTGAAATATATTTTAGAATGCTTAAACTGAAATTATTCTTAATTTCAAAAGCCAAACAACCAATGAACATGCTAGAACTTTGAATGAGAAAAAAGGGTGTAAGAGAAATCACTTCCACCTTGAAATATAGTTTCCCCCAAAGTTTGGACAAGAGCTCCGAATGTGCAAGCACTAAGAAAATCACCCAAGAAGAATCTCCAAACCAAGAACTTCTCACACTCAAGAGGGAAAAGAATGGTGAGAAGGGGAGCCAAGAAGAGGGCTTAGAGAACAAAATGATAATTCAACTCTTGTTTCTTGGGATGAGATAAATTGTGAGCATGGGGGGTGTTTATATAGAGTTCAAAAGGGTAGAGAATGGCAAGTTTGTGGTGTTATCTTGTGAAAAACTCACCAATTCTTCAAAATTTCATGCCCTTAAGCATAAGAGATTAGCAAGTGAACTTTTTTGACAATTTTTGGGAATTTAGAAACCAATTTTTGGATTTTTTAAAGCATTTATCTCAGATTTATTCGGATTTTTGGTTTTTTATTTTGGAGTAAACGATCCTAGCCGTCGGATCGTTCTCGATCACAGTGTAGATCATCGATCAGACAGGTTTAATTTGAGCTGTTAGATCTTCCTCAAGCACAGTATTTGGTTCGCGATGGATCAGTATGCGTATTTCTGGGCCGTCACATGTGCATTGATTACAGTGTGCGGTTTGCGATGGATTGGAGTGCGTCTTTCTGGGCCGTCGGATGTGCATCGATTGTCGTGTGCAATTCGCGATCGTGATCAACGAACTCCGTTCTGGCCGTTGGATGATCCTCGATCGTGGTGTCTTCACGATCTCAGACTGTGCCTTTGATCTGACCCGTTGGATATTCCTCGATCTCAGCACATTCACGATCATCTCCTGTGCTTGAGCCATGAGCCATTGGATCTGATTGATTAAGTGTGGGTCGTTGGATTTTGGCTGATTCGGTGCATCTGGGCGCCAGTTTTGGTTTTGATCGCGACCGTGAGATCTTAAATCATGCGGATGATGTGTTTCTGGCTGTTGGATGCAGTTTCTAATACCAAAATCACTTTCTAAGGTTGCTATTATCCGAATTTTGCTAAGTAGACACTTTCTAATTGATGAAAACTTGGTTTTATTGCACAAATCATGCTATTTTATGGACTTACTAATATTTTTCCCTTTCTAATTATTTAATATTGTATTTATTAGATGTTTTTTCTATTTCTTTAATATTTTAATGCCAAAAATTGAATAATCTACATTTTTTATTTACATATATTTTTATTTATTTCAAATTTTATTTTCATATAATCATTTATGCAATTATAAATTGACACTTATTTAAGGTTATACTTATTATTATTATTTTATTATTATTTTTTTTGATAAATATAAGCATACTTCATTTTTATTCAATTATATATATTTTTCTACAATATATGTATATACCTATATATATTTTCATTCTTTATTTATTAATAAATGAAAGCAACTCATTAAATTTCATAATTAATTCTATTTAATTGATATTTCCATTACCACACTTTCTTTTGCCTTAGAATTTTTTTTCAATGAATTTTTTTTAGTTCATTAATAACTTTTGTTGACAAAATTTTGAGGTATTACAGGATACTACAATCTTGCCCCCTTGCCTAATAACTATTGTTATAAGCAAACTCTACTAAGTGTAGGTACTTGCTCTAGTTCCCTTTAAAGTCTATGACACAAGACTTCAACATGTCTTCTAACATTTGGATTACTCTCTCAGACTACCCATCTATCTAAGGGTGAAAAGCAGTACTCATGATGAGTTTAGTGTTTAACTCCTTTTGTAGACTCTACCAGAACTATGAAATGAATCAAGATTCCCAATCAAATACTATCGTCTTGGGTACACCATGAAGTCTAAATACTTCTTTTACGTAGAGTTATCCCAACTTACTGACTTGTTCTATGGATTTGATTGGTAGGAAATGAGCCACTTTAGTGAGATGATCCACAATCACCCAAACAGTATCTTCTCCTTTTTGGTTCCTGGGTAAACCACTAACAAAGTCCATGGTAATGTTATCTCACTTTCATTCAGGAATAGGGAATGGTTGTAACATTCCAGAGGGTTTCCGGTGTTTTGTTTTTTCTTGTTGACAAGTTAAGCACTTGGCAACATGCTTAGCCACATCCTTCTTCATTCCTCGCCACTAGTAGGTTTTATTTAGGTTTTGATACATTTTGTCTCCACCTAGATGCATCGTATGCTTGGGTTGATGAGCCTCATCCGGTGTCTATTTACTTTGTCCATTTTGGGGCACACAGATCCTCTTACCAAGTCTTAGAGTATTCTCAGCATCCAACTTAAAGTCAGTATGCTTACCCTGTTCAACTCCTTCTATCAGGCCTAGAAGCCACTTGTTTTGCGTTTGTTACTCCCTGATCTAATGTAGGAGATTTTTTTTTGCAAGACATGTTATAGAGGTAAGCTTGTTTTTTATTTAGAGTCACACCCAGCCTAAAGTCTTCAATTAACAGGTCTATTTGGCCTTTCTCTTCTTCCTATTTGTTGAACTTTCTACTTAAGCCATCAGTTACTATGTTGGCATTCCTTGAATGGTAGTATAGTTGAAAATCATAGTCTTTCAAGAACTCCATCCATCTTCGTTGCTTGAGGTTCAACTCCTTCTAGGTGTAAACGTACTTCAAGCTCTTGTGATCTAACAACAGATCGAATTTCTCACCATAAAGGAATTGTCTTCAAATCTTTATGTCAAATACAATGGCTACTAACTCTAGGTCAGGAGCAAAGTAATGCTTCTCATAGACCTTCAGTTGTCGCGAAGTATAAGTGACTACTGTCTTTTCTTACATTAAGACTACTCCTAGTCCACTTAGTAAAGCATATGTATACAGAACATAAGTGACACCATGGATTGGAGTGACTAAGATAGGGGTTGATGTCAATCTCCTTTTTAGTTTTTGGAATGATTGTTCACATTTCTCATCCGAAGTGAGTTTAATGCCCTTCCAGGTTAACTTGGTCATAAGTTCTGCTAGTTTGGAGAAGTTTTGGATGAACATCCTATAGTATCCAGACAGGTCTAAGAAACTCCTAATCTTTTTAACTGTCTTTGGTTGTTTTCAGTCCATGACAACTTCTATTTTCTCTGTGTCTACAAAGATGCCTTCCACTGATACTACATGGTCGAGGAACTTGACCGTCTTAATCCAGAATTCATAGTTGTTGAACTTGGCATATAATTGGTGCTTTCTGAGGGTCTCCAACACTATCCACAAGTGTTCTAAGTGTTCAGCTTCTAAGTTAGAGTAAATCAGGATGTCATCCATGAATGCCACCACAAGCTAATCAAGGTATTGTCTAAGTACTCAGTTCATTAAATCTATGAAGGCTGCTAGAGCATTAATCAAACCAAAGAGCATCACGGTGAACTCGAAGTGCCTTTTCGTGTTCTGAAGGATGTTGTAATACCTTGCAAATTTGTACTAAATGAAATGAAATGATAAATAAATATCAATTCATTTCTAGAATCCATTAGCAAGTCCAAATTTGCTCAAAAACCTCCCAGGGGAGTGAAATTTAAGAAAAGGGAACGAAATGAAATGAACACCTCAAATGGCCTAGGCATCCAAAATCCATTTCATTTGCCTCATTAAGAGTTCATTTAATTATTATGCATGAAGGGAATCTAAATTAGGAAAGAAAATGAAGAAAAACTTATCTAATTGAAAGATATGGATTTTTTTAAATTCGTGTGAACCCAAAAATGTATGCTAAGGGCTTAAAATCTTAGCCAAATGACAAATATAATTTTTTATTAAATTTATGCGGACACAAAAATGTGTAATCACCCCAAAGCATGTATAAGTCACATGGGTGCAAACCCTACTCACATACATAAGACATCCCACATTGTTTAGAAACCATTAAGAGTAATTCCATACTCCAAGCAAAAATGATCATGTGCACCTATGTTACATGTATTCAACATGTCTAATGGGTGTGCACCAAACCTAGCCACCCCTTGTGTGTGTGTGTGTGCACACATGTGACAAACCCAATTAGAAGTTTTTAAAGCATGATTTGTGGAACCCCAGCCATCACACACCCAAATTAGAAGTCTAATGAAAAAGGAAATCTTCCTTGGCACCAAATCAAGGGAGAATCGAATACAAAGTGGCTAAATTGCCCATTTGGTGCGCCAACCCTAAAGTGAGCCAAGATTAGAAACTTCCTTGTTCATGAAGTGATTAGATTTGATTGCTGATTCATGCACCCCAACCTTGGAAACAAACTGAACTATGGACCCTAGGGTGCACAACCACCTTCACGCCAAAAGAGAAAAACTTCCATTTGATGCATGTGTGATGCTCAAGCAAAGAGATCAATTAGGAAGATTGCTAGCATCACAAATCTAATTTGATATAGGATGTCTAAATGAGATTAGAATATAATCTAAACCTTTTTTCTATTCACGAATGGTTAGGAAACCAAATGAGGATCGTATCTTTGGAATAAGAAACCCTAGTGGTCCCACTTGCCCAAACCATGAGCTTTCTTGCCCAAATCAATGCAAACATATAATATCTCACATTGGATTGACTTTAGAGTAATGTCAGGGCTAAATGTGCATTCGGGGATGTCTCATTGTGTCGACATATTTTGGGGGGCTCACGTTCGAGTCTCACCAAGGACAAAACCCTACACCTAGTCAATGGTGGTTAAGGTAGGAACAATATCGTCATGGTGGGCCTGAGGTGTTACAAATGGTATCAAAGCTTAGGCATTTGTTGCTAGGCCAAAATTAAAAAGTTTCCTCTAATACCAATGGTAGTGTCAGAGCTTAGCTATTAAATATGTTGCGCTAGAAATAAAATGTCAAGCCCAAACTTGTGTTGTTAGGCCAGAATTAGAAAGTCAAACATTAATTGCTTGACAAAAATTAGAAACTCAATTAGGTTGTACCTTGATTTGAATTAGAATTTTGAATGCCCTACCTTCTATTCTGAAATTGAAAAGTATTTTCAAAAAAGGAAATATATGTTTTTGGAATGTTTTGTTTGGATACAATACTACAAGTTGAGCCAATAACGAGTAAGCCTTGTGTCGAGTAATGCTAAACATTGAAAGGGAGGTGGGTTATCCTGCTCTAGAAAGTGCAACTGCTAAGCAGACATTGGTCTCGTCATCTGATCTAGAGGTTGTCCCACCAGCTTGTATGAGTAGTCTGAATTAAAGAACAATCTTACATTCTATAAAAGAAAATTAGAAGGTGAAAAAAATTAGGGTAAGAGACTGATTAGAAGTCGAAAAAGATGCCAAAGGTGGTATCTTGACTACATAGAGGTTGTGAGTTGTAACACCCCAACCCCTACATTCTTGTCAAGCAACTAATGTTTGATTTTCTATTTTTAGCCTAATCAACACATGTTTAGGCTTGATTTTCTATTTTAAGCCCAAGGCACCTAAAGCCTAGGCTCTGATACCACACTTGTAACACCTCAACCCCCACATTCATTGAGTATTAGACATAACCACCATTCTTTGACAGTAGACTTAACCATTTAGCGAGTTGCGTCCATATTACTTTACAAGTGACACACACTTGACTTTTTATTTTTCATTACCTTGTGCCTTAGAGTAAATTCAAGAATACAAATTTTCACTTAATAAAATCAAGGCAATTAAAGATAAAGGAAAATTCAACTTCTTTATTCATAAAAAGAAAATACATAACTTTTTAATGTAAAAGTAAACTATTACATTATTGATCAAAAGAAATTCATAACTTCTAAAATAAAAATTAAATTTCAGCAAAAGACTTATTCAAAATTGGGCAACATGCCCTTATATTAAAAGGAAACTTAAAAGAAATAGAAACTTGCTAAAATAGAGTATAATACCTCATAATTTTGTCAATAGAAAGTTATTAATGAAATAAAATTCATTGGGAAAAATTCTAAAATAATTGGAGGCAAATGAAATCTTAGTATCAAAATGATCTAACTAATAACATAAAGTTAGTGGAATTATCAAATATTATTTGTATAAATAAATTAATTTATAATTATGCAAGTAGTGGAATAATTATGGAATTAATTATCCAATATAAAGTAAGTAGAGTGAATTATATAATAAAAATATAAGATAAATACATAGAAATGAAGAAATGAAAAATATAGAGAAATATGAATTATTAATTGTTGGCAATATTAAAGAAATGGAAAAAAATTTCTAATAAATATAATATTAAAGAATTAGAAAGGGGAAAATGTTAGCAAAAAAATAAAATAGAAGGCTAAACCATATTTACACAAATTAGAAAGTGAAATTGGGTGTATAATTAGCAAAACTCGGATAATAGAAACCTTAAAAAGCAATTTTGGTAATAGAAACTGCATCCAACAGCGAGAAATGTGTAATCCACATGATTTAAGATCCCACGGTCAAGATCAAGCCTGCACCAAATGCTCAGGAGCACCGAATCATCAAGATTCAACGGCCCACAATCAATCCGCCTAATCCAACGGTCCAGATCTATTTTGTTGATTGCAAACAAAAATTCGAACATTGCACTCGAGGTTGATCGTGTGGCCAGGATCTATGCTTGCATTGTGTTGATCATCGAGTGTTGCGCTCGAGGACGATCCAAGCGTCCAGATCAAAGTCGTGTTCGGTGATCGCGAACGAGATCTGCACACCGTGATCGAGGTTCATCCGAGGGTCCAAGCAAGTTTTGTTGATCGCGAATGAGTTGCGCGTGCTACGCTCGAGGAAGATCCAACGGTTCGGATCTGAGACATTTTTTGGTTGATCGTGAACCGTTGATGCGCTCAAGGAAATCCGACGATCTACAGCGATTTCGTTAATCACGACCATGATCTGAGTGTTGCGCTCGAGGGAGATCAGATGGCCCAGATCGAATGCTCCAATTAAAATTACAGGAAATCATGAAAAATCTAAATAAATCTGAGAAAATGTTTCTAAAATTCGAAAATTTGTTTCTAAATTCTAAAAATATTATCCAAATACACTTGCTATTTTACTATACTTGGGAGGCACAAAATTTTGAAGAATTGAAAAGTTTCCTACAAGAAGAACACCACAAACTTACCATTTTATGCCATTTTGAACTCTATATAAATGACCCCTAGTGCTCTCATTGTTTTCATCTCAAATCAAGAGCATACTAGTCCCTCTTGACTCTCTCTGGCCTTTTTCTTGGCAATCCCCTCAGTTCTTGAATAATCTTGAAATGTTCTTGAGTGTTCTTGAGAGTTCTTAAGTGTTTAGAAGCTTTGAAGTAACAGAACTCTGCTGGATTTCAGAAGTGTGCAGAAGAGATTTATTTAAGGTGGAAGTGATTTTTCTAACACCTCTTTTTCTTATTCGAATTATTAGTATGTTCATTGTTCATTTGGCTTTTGAAATCAAAATAATTTAGTTCTAGTATTCTAAAACATATTTCAGTTTCAAATTTGATCCTTGTTCGAAGTTATGCATTTATAGTGATCATGCAATGTTTAGTATCATGTTTAGGCTTATTTCAAAGAATGATGCATGAGTATGATTGTTTCATGATTTGATTTTTAGATTATTCATATTCTGAATTTTTTTATCTTAGTTTCATATTCTAAAATTTATTTGATGATTCAAGATTTAACAAAAGAAGATGGTGAAAATAATCATGTACCATTATAGCAAACATGTGGGTTACTATGGATGTTCTTTTCTCATGGATAGCAATGAGGTTTTAAGACCTAAGTGCTTGGTTGGTGGGTAAGCTCCCTAAAGTTTAGAAGTCCAATGAAATTGACTATGTAATGTCATATTTTACTCTAAGGAGGCATTTAGTTAAGAACATCAAGGATTGAGAAACTCTTTTGGTCTAAATTACAACTTGAAACATATGATACTTCAAATGTGTAATGCATGCAAGTGATTGAATTATGAATGTGTTATTAGTTTGAATTTGAAAAATGGTTGTTTGAAAAAGATTCACTGAGCTTTGTGCTCACCCGTTCCTCTTCATTTTTTCAGGAAATTAAATTAAGAAGACTATGGAATTTGGATAGTTTCCATTTTAGCAAGTTTCTATCTTTTTAAAGTTTTCCTTTAATGTAAGGGCATGTTGCCCAATTTTGAATAAGTCTTCCATCGAAATTTTATTTTATTTTAGAGGTTATGAATTTCTTTTGATCAACAATGTAATAGTTTACATTAGAAAGTTATGTATTTTTTATGAATAAAGAGGTTGAATTTTTTTTATCTTTAATTGTGTCGATTTTATTAAGTGAAAATTTGCATTATTTGAATTTACTCTAAGGCACGATGTATTTGAAAATAAAAAGTCAAGTGTGTGTTACTTGTACAAAAACACCGGCCCAACCCGCCAGTTGGTTAAGTCCATTGTCAAAGAATAGTGGTTATGTCCAATGCTCAATGAATGTGGGGGTTGGGGTGTTACATAGAGACTATCCAAATTTCATGGTATTCACAATTTAATTTCCTGAAAAGAAAAAGGAGAAAGGGGTGAGCATAAAGCTCAGTGGATCTTTTTCAAACAACCATTTTTCAAATTTAAATCAAATAACACATTTATATTTCAAACACTTGCATACATTAAGCGTTTCAAGCGTCCCTTTGTTTAAAGTTGAGACTTTAGACCAAAAGGTTTTTAAGCCCTTGATATTCTTAATAAAGTACCTTCTTAGAGTGAAATATAGCTTTTCTTAGCCAATTTCATTGGACTTTTGGACTTAAGGGAACCTTCCCACCAACCAAGTAATTTGGTCTTAAAACCATATGAACTAATCATATAAAAAGAACATTCATAGCAACCCACATGTTTGCTATGATGGTATGTGGTTATTTTCACCATCTTCTTTTGTTAAATCTTGAATCATCAATTAAACTTCAAAATATGAAACTAAGATCAATAAATTTCAGAATATGAACAAATCTAAAAATCAAAACATGAACAATCATAATCATGCATCATTCTTTGAAATAAAGCCTAAGCATGATACTAAACATGGCATGAATATTATGTATGCATAACTCTGAACAAGGATCAAATCTAAAAATGAAATATATTTTGGAATACTAGAACTACAATTATTTTGATTTCAAAAGCCAAACAAACAATGAATATGTTAGTAATTTGAATAAGAAGAAGGGATGTTAGAGAAATCACTTCCACCTTATGATGTTTTCTCTCCAAAGTTTAGACAAGAGTTCCCAACGTACAAGCACCAAGAAAATCACTCAAGATAAATCCCCAAACTAAGAACTTCTCACACACAAGAGGGAAAAGGAAGGTGAGAAGGGGTGCCAAGAAGTTGGCTTAGAGAACAAGAGAAAATCTCAACTCTTGTTTCTTAGGATGAGAGGAATGGTGAGCATGGGGGATTTATATAGAGTTCAAAATAGCATAGAATGATAAGTTTGTGGTATTCTCTTTGTAGAAAACTTTCCAATTCTTAAAAATTTCATGCCTCCCAAGTATAGGAGAATAGCAAGTGTATTTGGATAATTTTTTTGGAATTTAGAAACTAATTTTCAGATTTTAAAAACTATTTTCATGGATTTTTCGGTTATTTTCGGTTTTAATTTCGGAGCATTCGATCTGGGCCATTGAATCGTCCTCGAGCGCAACACACGGATCTTCGTTCGCGATCAATGAATTCCGCCTACGTCGTGAGTCATTGGATCGAGCGGGTTGATCGTGGGCCATTGGGCCCCGATGATTCGGTGCATCCAAGTGTTCGTGCGGGTTTCATCATGGTCGTTGCATCGTGGCAATCGATTGTGGATCGTTGGATTGTAGCGAGTCGGTTCATTTGAGCGTTCGATGCGGACTTGATCGTGGCCGTTGGATCGTAGATTGTTCGGATTACGTGTTTCTGGACGTTGGATGCTGTATACATTACCCAAAATTACTTTCTAAAGTTCCTATCATTCGAAATTTGCTAATTATAAACCCAATTTCACTTTCTAATCTATGTATATGTGGTTTATTGCACATATCATTCTATTTTATCAAATCTCCCTAATATTCTTTCCTTTTTATTTCTTTAATATTGTATTTAGTAGATATTTTCTATTTCTTTGACATTTTTATTGCCAACAATTAATAATTCATATTTCTCTATATTTTTCATTTCTTCATTTCATTTTTTTTTCAGAGAGGTAAAATAATTAAATATGTTTATAATTCACTCTACTTACTTTACATTTGATAATTAACTTCATAGCTATTCCATTAGATGCATAATTACAAAATAATTATTATACAAATAATATTTAATAATTCCACTTACCTTATATCATTTGTTTGATCATCCTAAGACTAAGATTTCATTTGCCTCCAATTATTTTAGAATTTTTCTCAATAAATCTTATTTTCTCATTTTTCCTACATAATTTTCCTTTAAGAATCTCAAGAAACTGTTACTTGCTTGTCGACTTTATTTATTTTTAAGTTATTTAACAAAATTTTGAGGTATTACAACCTATCCTCAGAAAAAATTTCACCCTCGAAATTTAACATGTTTAGGTGTTCCTAGTAAACAGATGCGGGTACTTAGTCTTCATTTCGCTCTCCAGCTCCCAAGTAGCCTCTTTCACTCTGTGATGCTTCCACGGTACCTTAACTATGGGAATATCCTTAGTTATCAGATTCTGTACCTTGTGATCAAGGATTCTAACCATTGTTTCCTTGTAGGTAGCATTGTCTTGAATGTTCACTTCCTCCCAGTGCATGATGTGAGAGGGGTCAAGTTTGTACAATCTCAACATGGAGACATGAAATACATTATGAATTGAAGTCATCTGGCTTGATAGATCCAACTCGTAAGCACATTCTTTGATTCTTCTAAGTATTTCAAAGGGTCCTATGAACCTCGGAGATAATTTTCCTTTGAATCCAAACCTTTTGATACCCTTCTAAGGGCTAACCCTTAGAATTACTTTGTCCCCAACTTGGAACTCTAGTGGTCTTCTCCTCTTGTCAGCATAACTCTTCTGACGACTCAGTGTAGTAGTCAGTCTCTGTTGTATCAACTTGACTTGGTTGTTCATCTCTTCCACCAAGTCTAGCCCAGTTAATACATGATCTTCAAGCTCAGCCCAATAGGCAGGTGATCTGCAAGGTTTCCCATAGAGAGCCTCGAATGGAGCCATCTTTATGCTTGCCTGGTAACCTTTGTTATAGGCAAACTTTGCCTAGTGTAAATACTTTCTCTAGTTCCCCTTGAAGTCTAAAACACAAGACCTCAACATATCTTCCAAAATTTGGATAACTATTTTAGACTGACCATCCGTCTGAGGATGAAAGATTGTACCCATGGTGAGTTTAGTACCCATCTCCTTTTGGAGACTCTGCCAGAACTATGAACTAAAGCGAGCGTCTCTATCAGACACAATAGTTGGATACACCATGAAGCCTGACAATTTCTTTTACATAGATTTCTCCCAGCTTACTAACTTGGTCTATAGATCTAATTGGCAGAAAATGAGCCACTTTGGTGAGGCGATCCACAATCACCCAAACAGTGTCTTCTCCCTTTTGGTTTATGGGTAAACTACTGAAAAAATCCATGAAAATGTTATCCCACTTCCATTCAGGGATAAGGAGTGGTTATAACATTCCAGAGGGTTTTTGGTGTTCCCCTTTCACTTGTTGACATGTTAAGCACTTAGAGACATGTTTAGCTATGTTCCTCTTCATTCCTCTCCACTAGTAGGCTTTCCTGAGGTTCTGGTACATCTTATCCTCGCCTGGGTGCATGGTATACTTGGTCTGATGAACTTCATCAAGTATAATTTGCTTGCGCTATCCTTGTTGAGGTACACATATCCTTTCCCCGAGCCTTAGGATATTCTCAGCATCTAGCCTAAAGTTAGTATGCTTGCCTGGAGTAACTCCTTCGATCATACTAGTAAGCCATTTGTCTTGCCTTTGTTCATCCCTGATCTGGTGCAGAAGATCTGGTTGGCAAGACATAGTGTAGAAGTTGGCTTGCTTTTCATTTAGAGTCACACCCAGCTTAAAGTCATCAATCAACTAGTACATCTGGCCTTTCTCTTCTTCTTGTTTGTTGAACTTCCTACTCAAGCCGTCAGCCACTACATTGGCCTTCCACGGATGTTAGTGTAGTTGAAAATCATAGTCTTTCAAGAACTCCATCAATCTCTGTTGCCTGAGGTTCAACTCTTTCTGGGTGTAGATGTACTTCAAGCTCTTGTAATCTGAAAAACAGATCAAATTTCTCACCATAAAGGTAGTGTCTCCAAATCTTCAGGGCAAACACAATGGCCGCTAATTTCAGGTTGTGAGTAAGGTAATTCTTTTCATGGACCTTCAGTTGTTACGAAGCATAAGCGACTACTTGTCTTTCCTGCATCAACACTACTCCAAGTCTACTTAGCGAAGTGTCAGTATAGAGGTTATAGGTAAATCCATGGGTTGGACTGACTAGGATAGGGGTCGTAGTCAATCTCTTCTTCAATCCTTGGAATGATTGTTCACACTTCTCATTCCAATCAAACTTAACTCCCTTCCTGGTTAGCTTGGTCATAGGTTCTGCTAGTTTGGAGAAATCTTGGATGAACCTTCTATAGTACCCAGCTAGACCTAAGAAGCTCCTGATCTTTGTGACTGTCTTAGGTTGCTTCCAATTCATAACTGCTTCTACTTTCTCTGGATCTACAGAGATGTTTTCTGTTGACACTACGTGGCCAAGGAACCTGACTGTCCTCATCCAAAACTCACACTTGCTGAACATGGGATATAATTGATGCCATCTAAGTGTCTCCAACACTATCTACAAGTGCTCTGAATGTTCAGCCTCTGACTTGGAGTAGATTAGGATGCATCTATGAATACTACCACAAACTGGTCGAGATATTATCTAAACATTCGATTCATCAAGTCCATGAATGTTGCCAGGGCATTGGTCAAACCAAATGGCATCATGGTGAACTCAAAGTGTCCATATCTTGTTCTGAAAGCAGTCTTGTATATGTCAGACTCCCTGATTCTCAGCTGATGATAACCCAACCTAAGATCAATCTTTGAGAAATAAGTGTCTCATCTTAATTGATCAAATAGGTCATCAATCCTCGATAGAGGGTACTTATTCTTCACTGTAGCTTGGTTTAATTTTCGATAATCGACACAAAACCTCATAGAACCATCCTTCTTCTTCACAAACAACACCAGAGCTCCCCAAGGTGATTCACTCGGCCTGATGAACCCTTTCTCCCGAAGCTCATCAAGTTGTGACTTTAACTCAATCATTTCTATCGGTGCCATTCTATAAGGAAGTATAGCTATAGGATTGGTTCCAGAGTGAAGTTCAATCTTGAACTCTATCTCTCTAGCAGGCGGTAGTCCGAGTAAGTCATCTGGGAACACATCCTCGTACTCACTAACCACTATTAGGTCTTGTATCCTTTTCAGTTCCATAGGCTTTTCTTCAGAGAGTTCCTCAAATTCATCTTTCAGCCTTAGGCAGTTCAACATGGCTATGGTTGGGCTCTTCGATAGTGTTCGCATATCTCCATTGATTTTATAGGTTTCCCCAAAAGGGAGGGTTATGGTCACTCACTTTTTAGGACAATCTATCTAGGCTTGGTACTGGTTCTGACGGTTCAATTCTATTTGATCAAAAATCATGGAATACCAGGGAAACGGGCCCGTGCTACATTTTCTTCTTCTTAGACCCTAATGCATTAGGGTTTCTGTGTACATTAGTCTATGTACAAAAATAACATCATAATAAAGAAGATCCTTCATGTGTTCATTTAACAATTCCAAGTACAACATTCCATTACGGCGAAAAAATAAATTTAAAACTGAAAATACATGAATTCACTTAGGCCTATTTGCCCTACATTAAATTTAATAAAAACTTTCTAAGGAACAATCTCCGCGCAGGCTGATCAATTTCCTGTTGTGAAAAGTAAGGGGGTGAGCTACACAGCCTAGTGAATCATTCCATCTATTTAATTCATTATTCCAACTAGAAAATGCAAGCAGATCAAACGCTTTCAGAGATTAATTCGATTTACCCAACATATTAATTCAATCGTAATTTAGACCGAACGGGAATACCCTCTGTGCTCCAGATCTAGGGAGAGAGATCAATTCTGAAACTCAAACCCATTTCCAGTGGGATCATTTTTGA
>JAJIYU010005546.1:0-22126 GCA_030144865.1 Tinospora cordifolia
CTTAGTGAAGCATGAATAAAATGACTATTTGAAATTAAGAAATGATTTAAACCTCGTGTATAGAGGTTTGCGTACGGATTGATGATAACTGTTGCACGCCCGGTGCCTCGGCGGACCACACGCCAAGCTTGGAGCTGTGCGACGCCCGACGATAGGGTTTTACATTGACAGACATGATGTCCGGTGCGAGGGTCGGGGTGTGACACTATAAAATATGTATTTAGTAACATCCCCCCCTCAAACTCAAGGTGGTAGAAAGAAGTCATCTTGAGTTTGTCAACCAAGAGTTGATGTTGACCGGGTGGGTGTGCTTTAGTGAAAATGTCAGCAAGTTGATCGGTAGATGCAATGTGGGTCAAACGAAGTGTATTTTGTTTGATGTGCTGACGAATGAAATGATAATCAATCTCAATGTGTTTTATTAGTTCGTGGAACACATTGTTATGAGCAATTTGTATGGCACTCATATTATCATAGTGAAGAGTGGAACTAGTAAAAAAAAAACTAATATGTCTTGCAGTAGTGTAACACCCCAATTTTCAACTAGACCTATGTTCACGTGCTGTCTCACGTGTGGATTGTCACCCGTTGAAAATCGAGATGCTACTTGAAAATTTCGTTCTGTCAAAATCTTTTTCTTTAAAATTAAACTCATAACAATTGGTTCTCAAGTCAATATCTGTGTAAATATTTATCAAAACAAAAACATCAAGACAATTTCTCAAAATACTCACCGGATTTCTCAATATAAATCATAGATAATGCAGCGAAAATACTTTAAAACTTATATTAAAACAAAAATGTTAAACATTTAATATTGTTCACAAATCTAATCAACTTAATTTAAAATCAAATAAGTACATGAAAATTGTTTCAGGAAAATTAAACAAAATACCACTTCCAATACCACATATCCCGAACTACCTCCCCAATGAGGTGTCCAATTAAAGTGTAAGTCCTCAGATGTAAGTTATCATACTCTACGTCCAGATGTATCTAAAAAGCAAAGTGGGAGTGAGCTTAAAAACCCAGTGGATCATTCCTACACATCACAAGCATTATACAGACCCAATCCAAAACATTACAACCACTTTCAAACATTAGGCGTTTCAAACATTCATTTAGTTTCGGTCGAAGTCTAAGACTGGAAATGGGTTGAGATGCTTCTCGGTATTTCCTGTGATCCAATCAAATCGTAATCATAGAGGCCTCAGGTACTAATACCACCTAAAATCAGTCATATCTCAGTATCATAGTCCAAGAGAGAGTACTTACCATGGCTCGTACCATCTTCCAAGGACTTCAAGCTGGCATAGGCAGTCCCGGGTGGGAATACCTATGATCCGCCTTGCGGCTCGACAATTGCACCGATACGTGGATTCTTAATAAACCATCGTCTTGTTTTAAGTTTTTACAAACAATCTCAATCACATCAAATATCACACAATTCACCAGGAAAATAATTCCACTATAAAAGTAATCTAACATGATAAGAAGCGTGAGTAAACAATGAAATCTAAATGCTTATTTCCTTATTCAGGCATGCCATAATTGAGTAAATCTAAGTGCAAGATCGTGTCATGAACGAATTATGCATGGATTAAATAATTCATCATACATCACACATCTTTCAAATAAGCCAAACAATTTCAATCAATTTCCTAATAAAATTCTAATGACCTAAAATTATTCAAACAAATACTTTGAATCTTAAACCCATATAATACATATGAGCAAGGGAGTCACACCCACCTAATTTTGCCGATCTTTAGGGCTCCTTGCCTTCTATCGAAATACTTGATACTCTCGATTATAAAATCTGAAATTCAAGAATCAATAAAAATTCCTAAGTTCTTAATTTATATTAGATCTTATTCAAAATATTTTTTAAGCTTAAAGATTTCCAAACTAATTATGGAGTTTAAATGCTAGTTTCAACTAATTTTGGATTATTCCTAAATTTTAGAATTTTATACGTTCTAATTAAAGTAACTTCTAAGTCCTCTAAATTTCCTTAATTTGAAATTACAACTTTAAATAATTTACTTGCAAGTTTTTTTTCAAAAAATTAGATTTCTAATAACTGAATCTTCAAAATTTAAATAATTTATTAATATCATAATTAATTTAATTATGAACAAAATAAGATTTCTAAATATTTCACATTAGTTTCAAGGCCTAATTTTATTCTTTTCTTATAAAAGATTTTAGACTCCTAAAGCTTTATTTTTCCTGTTTTCAACTAATTGTATTATGAAATTTTTAACTTCTAATGTTAAATAAAACCATTTATGTGTTAGAAATCTATTTTTCTAATCTTAATTTAAAAGATTAATTATTTTAGTTTTATTAAATCAATTTATTCTCATGTTCAATAATTAATAAATAGTCTAATACTTAATTTATTTAATTTAAATTATTAAACAGATATTCTAAACCAATTTTTGTAATTAATTTAATAATTTTTTGTTTAAATAAGAAGATTTTGATAGTTTTTTATTTGCATCTAATTTCTAAACGAAATTAGATTTCCCATATTCAAAACTTTGAATTTCCTAAGCTTTGTTAATTATATTCTAAACACCTATCATAATCTAGTAGCATCAAAATTAATGTTTCTACTAAAATATTCAAAAAAAAATTATTAAATTTCTAATTTCATTTTGTCTTCACATTTATAATCAACCTAAAATAAATTTCATACTATTTAAAAATTTAAAATCTAAAATATACCTCTTTCCGTCTTCTTCGCATGAACAACACCAACGACAAGCCTTCTTTTGTTAAAGATTTTCTTTCGCACAACCAAAAATCCACCAGCACCTTAGATTTTCTTCTTCTTCAGTCTCCTGAAATAGAGCACCTTAGATTTTCTTCTTCTTCATCTTGGACCAGCATCACCGAACTGCATCCTTTCTTTCATTTCCAGAGATTTTGATCATCATAAAAATAGGACACCACCCCTCTATTTCTTCTCCATTCTTCTTCTTCTTTCTACAAATTTTGACTCTTTTTTCTCCTATCCTGTCGATTTACCTAAAACTTGCTTAGAAACTTATAAGTTTATATTTATTATTTAACCTTTTTATATGTTTATAAGATTCTATATATATATATATATATATATATACACACACACACACACACACACATATATATACCTATATATTAATCTCATTGATTTTTTTAATTTTTGTCACCCTTATCATAAGTTTACATACATTACTAATATCATTCCTTATTTAATTAAAATTTTTTTCTATTATATAAATGGATATTTTCTAATTATAAATTTATTCTCACTTCTCAATTACTATTGTCACCAATCTCTAAAAGTTTTTCAGACGTTACATTTTATCATATCTAAATTTTTTTCCTAGCTAATTCAAGCTAATATCGAATATCAATTTAGTATTGTATTTATTTTATTTTATTTTATGCCCACTCGTGATGTAATGCCCCAAAATTTTCAAATGCATACGAATTGAAAATAGATTTTTAAAAATTATGAAATAAATGTAAAAATGTGTTAAAACATGTTTTAAATGATTATTATATAGTATGATATGAAAATAAAATAAATCAGGATGTTTGATAATGGAGAAAATGTTGAAAAAACAAGATTTCACACTGGTGACCGCGGTCCTCAGTGAAAAATCTCGTGAAAGTTCTAGGTCACAGGGGTAACCACGGTCCGTAAAGTGTCGACCGCGGTCATTGCGCGAGATTTAAATAGATTCAAGCCCTTGATTCATCATTTCATGCACAAAGCTTCCAAAATCGATTCAGAGCTTCAGAGAGACGATCCAGAGTTGATTCAAGGAGGAGCTAAAGGTCTAAGGTAGGAATCTAAACCTCTTAATCATTTCAGTTTCAGCTCTATCGATTCATTCAGATTCTGTATCAAAAATTAGGGTTTTGAGGGTTTTGATGTATAAAATGATCCAAGAACCCTATAAGCTCGGATCTTCCTTCTAAACTGGTAGTTTATCGATTTAGAACTGAATTCTAGAAGTTTCACTTGTTCAATTGCAGTTTTAGACGGATCCAGAGGAAATTCACCTATCTGGAGGGTTTCTAAAGGTGCAAATCCCTTAATAGGTAATAAAACCTAATCTATTCCTCTTTTGACGTGGCAGTCAGTTTTAAATATGTTTTGTTGTTAATTTGGAATGTGTTGACTATAATTTCGCATTTTTATATGGAAAAATGGAAATTTGGATTTTCTATACTATTGTTGAAGGAGGATTTTTGGTGATTTGGATTGAATGACGAGGTTTAATCATTTCAGACTATAGACTTCGAGCGTGATCCTCGCGAGTAGGCGCAAGGGTCGTTCTTTGTTATCAGGTGGACGAGATTCTCTTGCTCACTAGTATTATGTAGGCTTGAAGTTCAAGGCATGATGTTTTTGTAGCCTAGGATGTTAGATGCATGCTAGGGTGTGTATAATTCTTGGATACCTTGATTGATGATTGAGCATAATGTCTGGTTATATGCTTTCAGTATTTGTTTGAATATGCGACATAATGTCTGGTTAATTATATCATTTGTTACACGATTTAGATACCTTGATTGATGATTGGGTATGGAATGAAATCTATTGAAACTAAAGAAGATTAAATTAAGATTTAATAATTCAACGTACCAGGGCGATGGCGGTATCTATCGACGACTTGTGGACGTGGCCATATTTGCCGCACGACATCTTCCAGATCCCAACGTTGGTGTTCTTAACGAAGCCTCCTGCGAGGGCTGAAAGTTCCTCGGACGGGTGAGCATTGGCTGTACGCCATTGCACCTATTTGAAATCAAACTAAAGTTCAGAATATACACAGTCACTTCATGAAACGCTCATAAATCATGCATCATACTTTAATTTAAAATCCTAAGCATAACACTAACATGGCATGGGTGATATGATTGCTCAGACATGAATCAAAACTGAAATACTAAAATAAATATTTTAAATTTTAGAACTAAAATTGAAAATCTTTGAATTCAGTAAAAAACACACAAATAATGAGCATGCCATGAATTTAAATAAGAACAGAAGAGTATTCTAGAAATCACTTCCACCTTGTGACGCTTTCTTCCGAAATTTTGGCAGTAATTCCCCCAATACTAGTGCCAATGAAGATCGTCCAACTTAATTCTCCAATTCGAGGGAAGAACTTCTCACACATAAGTAAGATGAAGGAAAGATGGGAAGAGGTGCCAAGAAGAAGGCTTAGAAAATAAGAGGCAATTTCAACTCTTATTTTTGGAATGAGGAAATTAAGAGCCTAGGGGGTTTACATAAGTAAAGGGAGAAAAATAGAAACTTTTGAGTTTTTCTTGGAGTAAAATGCCCTAGTTCTCTTTAATTTCGTACTTTTTAACTTTAAGAATAAAATGAGTATTTTTTGAATTTTTTTCGAATTTTAGAAATAAATTTTTGGATTTTAGAAACCTTTTTCGGATTTTTCACAATTTTTGTTTTTCAATTTCGGAGTAATGATCTGGGTCGTTGGATTGATCTCGGATCGATCAATGAAATCGGAGCCTCAAATCCCAGTGCTTGGATCATCCTCAAGTTTCGCACGCAGATCTCATTCATAATTAACGAAAATGCTTCAGGTCGTCAATCGTCCTCGAGCATAGGACATCTGTTCGCGATCAACGAAAACGCCTCAAATCATTGGATCGTCCTCGAGCGCAGCACCGGATCTTCGTTCGTGATCAACGAAACGTGCCTGGACCATCAAATCGACCTCGAGTGCTATGTGTGGATCTCAGTTCGCAATCAACGAAACAGATCCTGGCCACACGATCAACCTCGAGCGCATTGTTCGATTTCGTGATTTCATTTTTGCGCTTGCGTAGTGCGCCGTTGGATTTGATGGATTCGATCGTGGTCGTTTGATCTTGATGATTCGGTGCATTCGGGCATTGGTGCGGATCTAATCGTGGCCGTCGCATCGTGAGATCTGATTTAGATCTACTGTTTGCAGCCGTTGGATGTGTTTTAAGTTTATTTTTTTGATTTTTCAGCCAAATTTCTTATTTTATTTTTGGGTTTTTACCAAATCTTGATCCCAATTGACTTTCTAATCTTGTTTTCATCAAAAATTGCAAATATCCTTGTCTTTTTGGTTATGATATCTCATAATATACATTATATTCATATATTTTCTTCCAAAAATCCATTAAATTGATTTTATTCCTTATTTGGCTAAACTGAGACTTACCAAGTTTTTCATATGTCAATTCTATATAATTTTCTAAGTAAAAATTCAAATTTCATACGAACGTTTCGAGATATTACAACCTACCCTCCTTAGAAAAATTTCATCTTCGAAATTTATACATATTTAGGTATTCCTTGTGAACAGATGCGGGTACTTGGTCTTCATCTCGTTTTCGAGTTCCCACGTAGCTTCTTCTACCCCGTGATGTTTCCACAGCACCTTCACTAATGGGATATCCTTTGTTCTTAGATTCTGTACCTTGTGGTCAAGAATTCTAACCGCTGTTTCTTTGTAGGTAGCATCATCTTGAATATTCACTTCCTCTCAGTGAATGATATGAGAGGGTTCAGGTTCATATTTCCTCAACATGGATACATGGAATACATTATGCGTTGAAGTCATCTGGTTTGGTATGTCCAACTCATAAGCACATTCCCCCATTCTTCTAAGTATTTCAAAGGGTCCAACAAACCTTGGAGATAACTTTCCTTTGAATCCGAACCTTTAGATACCCTTATGAGGACTGATCCTTAGAAATACTTTGTCCCCAACTTAGAATTCTAATGGTCTTCTCCTTTTGTCAGCGTAGCTCTTTTGACGACTCTGTGTAGTAGTCAGTCTCCTTTGTATTAACTTGACTTGGTTGCTCGTTTCTTCCACCATGTTTGGCCCAGTTAATACTTGATTTTCAAGTTCAGCCCAACAGGTAGGTGATCTGCAGGGTCTTCCATAGAGAGCCTCGAATAGAGCCATTTTTATGTTTGCCTGCTAACTGTTGTTATAGGAAAACTCTGCTAAGTGTAAGTACTTGCTCCAATTCCCCTTGAAGTCTAAAATGCAAGACCTCAACATATCTTCCAAAATCTGGATAACTCTCTCAGACTGACCATCTGTCTGAGGGTGAAAGGTTGCACTCATGGTAAGCTTAGTACCATCTCCTTCTGGAGACTCTGCCAGAACTGTAAAGTAAAGCAAGCGTCTCTATCAGACACAATAGTCTTGGGTACACCATGAAGTTTGACGATTTCCTTTACATAGATTTCTTCTAGCTTACTAACTCGGTCTGTGGATCTGATTGGCAAGAAGTGAGCCACTTTGGTGAGATGGTCCACTATCACCCAAATGGTATCTGATCCTTTTTGGTTTTTGGGTAAACTACTGACAAAGTCTATGGCAATGTTGTTCTACTTCCATTCAGGGATTAGGAGTAGTTGTAACATTCCAGAGGGTTTTCGGTGTTTTGCTTTCACTCGTTGACATGTTAAGCACTTAAAGACATATCTAGCTATGTCCCTTTTCATTCCTCTCCACCAGTAGGTTTTCCTGAGGTTCTGGTACATCTTATCCCCACCAGGGTGCATGGTATACTTAGTTTGATGAGCTTCATCAAGTATGACCTGCTTTCTCTGTCCTTGTTAAGCTACACATATCCTTTCCCTGAGCCTTAGGATGTTTTTAGCATCCATCCTAAAGTCAATATGCTTTCCCTACGTAACTCCTTCAATTAGTTGAGCAAGCCACTTGTCTTGCTTCTATTCATCCATGATTTTATGTAATAGGTCCAGTTGGCAAGACATATTGTAAATACACCCAACCTAAAATCTTCAATCAACTAGTACGTCTGGCCTTTTTCTTCCCCTTCTTTGATGAACTTCCTACTCAAGGCATCAGCCACTACATTGGCCTTCCCCGGATGGTAGTGTAGGTAAAAATCATAGTCCTTTAAGAACTCCATCCATTTCTGTTGCCTGAGGTTCAACTCCTTCTGGGTGTAGATGTACTTCAAGCTCTTGTGATCTGAAAATAGCTCAAATTTTTTGCCATAAAGGTAGTCTCTCCAAATCTTCAGGGCAAACACAATGGCCGCTAGTTCTAGGTCGTGAGTAGGGTAATTTCTCTCATGGACCTTCAGTTGTCTTGAGGCAAAAGCGATGGCTTACTTTTCTTGCATTAGGACAACGCCCAATCCACTCAGTGAAGCATCAGTATACAGTTTGTAAGTAACACCAAGAGTTGAGGTGACTAGAATAGTAGCCGTAGTCAATCTTGTCTTCAGTTCTTAGAATGACCATTCACATTTCTCATCCCACTGGAACTTAACTCCTTTTCTGGTCAACTTAGTCATAGGTTCTGCCAACTCGGAAAACTCCTTAATGAACCTTCTGTAGTAGCCTGCCAGGCCCAAGAAACTTCTGATTTCTGTTGTTGTCTTGGGTTGCTTCCAGTTCATGATGGCTTCTACCTTTTCTGGTTCTATAGCAATACCTTTTGCTGATACAACGTAGCCTAGGAACTTGATAGTTTCCATCCAAAACTCGCACTTACTGAATTTGGCATATAGTTGGTTTCTTCTGAGGGTTTCTAGCATGATCCTTAAGTGTTTTGAGTGTTCAACTTCTGACTTAGAGTAAATTAGGATGTCATCTACGAATACTACTACAAAATGGTCAAGGTATTGTCTAAACACTTGGTTCATCAAATCCATGAAGGCTACCGGGGCATTGGTCAAACCAAAGGGCATCACAATGAACTCGAAGTGTCCATATCTTGTTCTAAAGGCCGTTTTGTGAATGTAAGACTCTCGAATCTTTAGCTGATGATATCCTAACCTAAGATCAATTTTAGAAAAATGAATGGCTCTTCGTAATTGATCAAATAGGTCGTCAATCCTTGGTAAAGGATATTTATTCTTTACTGTAGCTTGATTCAACTTCTGGTAGTTGACACACAATTGCAAGGAACCATCTTTCTTTTTCACGAATAGTATTGTGGCTCCCCAAGTTGATTCACTCGGCCTGATGAAACCTTTCTCCCTGAGCTCGTCCAATTGAGTTTTCAGCTCAATTAGTTCTGCTGTCGCCATTCTATAAGGAGGCATGGCTATAGGGTTGGTTCCAGGGTGAAGTTAAATCTTGAACTCTAACTCTCTAGCTGGTGGTAGTCCAAGTAAGTCATTTGGGAAGACATCCTCGTACTCACTGACTACAACTAGGTCATGAATATTCTTCAAGTCAGTAGGTTCTTCTTCAGAGAGTTCCTTGAACTCATCCGTCTACTTCAAACAATTCAACAAGGCTAGGGTTAGACTCATTGGTAGTCTCCGCATATCCCCAATGATTTTAAGGATCTCACTAAAAGGTAATGTTATGGTTACCCGTCTCTTAGGACAATCTATCTAGGCTTAGTATTGGTTTAATCCATCCCCAAGATTATGTCATAGCTATAAAAAGGTAGGGTATATAGGTTGACTGTTAAAAGTTTATCCTCAAACCTAAGGTCACAACTACACATCTTTTTTGAAGTCACAATGGTCCCTATTGGTGTGGACACATTCAAAGTCACAGACATTGTTCTTGTAACAAGTTGTAACCTATCAGCTAGTTTTTCAAAGATAAAAGATTTTGAAGCACCTGAGTCAAACAACAGTTTCACAGCAACATTAAAGAATAGGAATGTACCTTCTACTACAGGGACCTGGTCTTCCTGGTTCTGACCACTACCCTAGTTTTGCCCTTGATTGCATTTGGATTCTGTTTGGCTTGAGGTCACCCGTTCTGACTTCCCCCTTGAGTATTCTGTTGTTGCTGCTGGGAAGCCTGAGCTGGTGCGGTTGGGCAATTTTTTGCCAAATGACCCTTCTGCTTGCATACAAAACATAATCACAGCCTCTTAGCTTCTTCCCTTGACTTGTCTTTATTCTACCCCTGTTTCTGTGGAGCCTTACCACTTTTGTTTTTCTTCTGGGTCCCTTGTTGGTCCTTTCCATTTCCATTTCGCTTATTTTTTCCTCTCAATCTTTGTTCCAAGTTGAGCTCTTGTTCTAGGATTAAAGCCCGTTTTGCAACTTCTTTGTAGGTTCGGAAGCCCAATGTCATGATAACCTTTCGGATCTCGATCTTGAGACCCTATGCAAATCTATTGGCTTTCATTCTTTCTTCCCGGATCAGTTCGTGAGAAAATTTGGCCAACTCCATAAATTTCCTCTCATATTCAGTTATTGTAATATCCCTCTGGTTGAGTCTCACGAAGTCTTCTTGCAGTTTTCTGAGAGTTGCCTCCGGAAAGAATTTGGCATAAAATTTTTCTCTGAACTCTCCCCAAGTCATGGTCGCAACGTCAATGTTGGGATCCCTCTGCATCATTCTCCACCATCCATGGGCTGGTCCTTTGAAATGGTGTGTGGCTAGTGCTACTCGTCTTGAACCCGTCACCTTCAGCACATTTAGTAGCTCCTCCATCTCCTGGTACCAGTGATCAACAGAGATACAGTCAGCAGTTCCATCGAATGAGGGAGGGTGACGCTTTTGCGAATCGAATAGCATCTTCTTTTGTCTTTCATCTTCCAGGTCCTCTGGATTCCTTTGACATTCATGAAGTACTGGTGCTGGGACTTGGACTGGAATAGGTTCAGGTGCTTGAGGCTGCAGAGCCACCTAAGGGATTATCTGTGGAAGTGTCCTTCTCAGTTGATCTAGTACCATCTGTGACATTTTACTCGTTATAGCTTCCATCCGTGCCTCCATTCGTGCCTCCATCCGTGCCTCCATCCCAATAGGTAGTTCCTGCTCTTGTTGTTCAGTTTCCTCAAAGGTGGTGGATCGAGTTACGTACCTCCTAGCTCCAGCCATTTACTTGTAAAATTGAGCAAAGTGTCAGTATGTGTCAAATATTCGTACTATCATGGCTCTAGATTCATGTTTCTAGGTTCTCGATTTATTTAGTGGACTAAAGTCTTTTTTTTAGGTTCTCTTCATGCATATTAGGCACAGGATTTGGTTTTAAATCAAATCAACATTACAACATGCATATCATACAATCATACAATCAAGCTAGCACAGCATGGTTCCAAGCTTCCACCTAAGCTTTCAGGTTCAAGTGTTTCATACCACTCTACTCCTTCCACTTAGGTTTTCACGTAGAACAGAGCCGCACCCAAACAATTTCACGAATTACTCGATAACTAAGGTTTCCGAGCCCACTATACTCAACATCCCATACCAACGAGCATAGAGAAACCCGTTCTGCCAGAGTTACCGATCATTCACTACACATGGTCCATCATTCTCTAAGTCCAGGCTTCCTCCATAACCCCGAATTCCTATACATCCCATATTACATATAAACCAAAAATTATAAAAGCTTTTCGGTCTCGTGTCCTGATCAAACAATTTTTTGTTTTCACACAAGTTTCAGTCTCTAGCCTAGGTCCTAGAGTTTTATGTTTTTGGTCCACTGTGCCACCCATGGCTACACCCGTTTCTACCTAAGGTCTTTTCTCTGGACCTAGGGTTTGGTTCCGGTTGACTTACAACCTCTGTCTGGCCAAGATACCACCTTTGGCATCTTTTTCGACTTCTAATCAATTCCTTGCCCTAATGTTCCACCTTATAATTTTCTTTTATCGAAAATAAGAGTGTTCTTTAACTCCGACTACTCATATAAGCTAGTGGGACAACCTCCAAATCAGGTGGCAAAACCAAAGTCTGCTCAGCAACCACGCTTTCTAGGGCGGGATAACCCACTTCCCTTTCAATGTTTAACTTTACTCGGGATAAGACTTACCCACTATCAACTCAACTTGTATTCTTTTTATCCAAACAAAACATTTTCAAAACATTTTTTTTTTGAAATAAAAGGTAGGGCATTCTAAATTCAATTCAATTCAAGTGAAACCCTAATTTGGGCTTCTAATTCTTATCAAGCAACTAATGTTTGGCTTTCTATCTGTAGCCTAATCAACAGATGTTTAGGCTTGATTTTCTATCTTAAGCCCAAGGCACCTAAAGCCTAGGCTCTGATACCACGCTTGTAACACCCCAACCCCCGTATCCTTAAGCAGTGTACATGACCACTGTTCTCTTGACAGTAGACTTAACAAAATGGCCGGTCGGGCCAGTGTTACTTTACAAGTAACACTCACTTGTTCTTTTCTTTTCAATATCTCATGCCTTTGTATCAAAATTTCAAGAATACAAAATTTTTACTTTAATAAAATCAAGGCAAATTAAAAGAGATAAAAAAATTTAAACTATTTTATTCATAATAGAAATTGAAAGTACTAAACTCTTTAAAAAAAGAACAAATAGTTACAGCGGAAGACTTCAAAATACTTTTCAGTAGAAAAACATAAATACTTTGAATAACGTGCCCTAAAAAATTCTAAAAAATATAATAAGGTAGAAACTATCTAAGAACTATCCGTATCCAACTGCTCCATAGGTTTCATGTTCCTAAAAAATAAGAAAGAAAGGAGTGAGCACATAGCCCAGTGGATCCTTTTCGAACAACCATCGTTTATATTCAAACTCATAACACAATTATAATTCAAACACTTGCAATCATTAGGCGTTTCAAACAACAATTTGTTTCAGTCGAGTTTCAGACCAAAAGGGCATTTAATCCCTTGATGCTCTTAACTAAGTAAACAGGGCCCACTCGGCATCAACCCATTAGTGGCACGTGTCAGCATCAACCCGTTACACATGGTCACCCACTAGGTAATGTGGTACACGACCCTCAAGTACTTAGGTCCGAAAACCATATGACCTAACTCATATGAAAAGAACATCCATAGTGTCGCCTTGACCACTATGATGGTAGGTGGTTATTATCACCATCGTCTTAGATTAATTCTCATGTCATGATCTCATAAAATAAACTTTCAAATATGAAATCAAACTATAATTTAGAATATACATAGTCAATTCATGAAAAACTCATAAATCATGCATCATACTTTAATTTAAAAGCCTAATCATGATACTAACATGGCATGGATGATATGATTGCTCAGACATGAATCAAAACTAAAATACTAAAATAAACATTTAAAATTCTAGAACTGAAATTGAAAATCTTTGAATTCAATGAAAAACACACAAACAATGAGTATGCCATGAATTTAAATAAGAACAGAAGGGTATTCTAGAAATCACTTCCACCTTGTGACGCTTTCTTTCGAAATTTCGGTAGCATTTCCCCCACATACTAGTGCCAATGAAGATCGCCCAACTTAATTTCCCAATTTGAGAGAGAACTTCTCACACACAAGTAAGAGGAAGGAAAGATGGGAAGAGGTACCAAGAAGAAGGCTTAGAAAATAAGAGACAATTTCAACTCTTATTTTAGAAAAATCTCAGAATAAAACACCCTAATTCTCTTTAATTTCGTACTTTCTAATTTTAAGAATAAAATGAGTATTTTTTGAATATTTTTTGGATTTTAGAAATAAATTTTTGGATTTTAGAAACCTTTTTTGGATTTTATTCAGATTTTTTGTGATTTTTCCGTAATTTTTGTTTTTTAATTTCGGAGTAATGATCTGGGCCATCGGATTGATCTCGGATCGATCAACGAAATCAGAGCCTCAAATCTCATCGCTTGGATCATCCTTGAGTTTTGCACGCAGATCTTATTCATGATTAATGAAAATGCTTCGGATCATCAGATCGTCCTCGAGCGCAGCACATCCGTTTGCGATCAACAAAAACACCTCAAATTGTTGGATCGTCCTCGAGCGCAGCACCAAATCTTCATTTGCAATCAACGAAAGACGTCTGGACCGTTGGATCGACCTTGAGTGCCGTGTGTGGATCTTAGTTTGAGATCAACGAAATAGATCCTGGCCACACGATCAACCTCGAGCGCAGTGTTCGGTTTCACGATTTCGTTTTTGTGCCTATGTTGTGCGTCGTTGGATTTGATGAATTCGATCGTGGCCGTTTGATCTTGACGATTCAGTGCATCCGGGTGTTTGTGTGGATCTGATTGTGGTCGTCGGATCGTGAAATCTGATTTAGATCTACGGTTTGCAGCCATTGGATGTGTTTTAAGTTTATTTTTTAATTTGTCAGCCGAATTTCTTGTTTTATTTTCGGATTTTGTCCAAATCTTGATCCTAATTGACTTTCTAATCTTGTTTTCATAAAAAATTGTACATATCCTTGTATTTTTGGCTATGATATCCCATAATATACATTATATTCATATATTTTCTTTCAAAAATCTATTAAATTGATTTTATTCCTTATTTGACTAAACTGGGACTTACCAAATTTTTTATCCATCAATTCTGTATAATTTTCTAAGTAACAATTCAAATTTCATATGAACTTTTCAAGATGTTATAGATGTAATGTCGCAACCCACTTCATAGAAGTGACGTCACGACCGGCACATAATACCATATACGCTTCATCTACGTATACAATACTATGTCAGCCTCTTACAATTAATACTACTCAATATCCCTACAAAAATTTGGACAGAGTCTCCTCTAAAATTTGGAATTATTTACAATGAAATTTTTACATGATAAACAATATTATGATCCACAAACATACATAGGGTATTCCATACATCATTCACATATCCAAACTATTTCCCACTCTCCTCTTAGTAAAAGTAACACTGATATCTCTCTAGCTGATATTACATATACAATGATAATTAGGATTATACAAAAGTAAAACTCATAAACCAGATAAGCCCACGCACATAATAAAACTGGAAGAGCTGTCTACTCTTCTCGCACTGGCCTTTTTCCGTTTCTATCGGTTCCTGAAATGTTAAAAATTAAGTGAGCCACTACATGCCCAATGAATATTCTTTATCTAAGGCATTTAGATGCATTTAAATAAATATACAAATTCTCAAATCAAATAAAACATTCAAATTCAGCACACTCATTTACAAAATACATAAATGCATTTAACATAGTGCTCGTGCCAATTTAAAACAATCACGCACCTCCTTATCATTCCATTTAAAATAAGTATGCATCCCCTTATCCTTCCAGATCTAGAGTTAGTCTCACTTCTTGTTTCGCCTCAACAAAAGTAGACTGCACTCTGATTTTTTCCATTTCCAACTCATTTCGAGGATTATCACATAGGGAAAGGCTGATACTTCCCATGGCTCAGTCTCATAGGATTCTCATATAAAGAAGTATCATTCCCCATAGCTTAGTCCATCGAAACGATATCATATTTTAGATTTGCTCTTGCAAATCCAAAACACGTTGTCATGTAAATAAAATTTCATAAAAACCAAATCAAATGCAACATATGCTCATATCAGTAACATGCTTACATTCAAACTATTTTTTTATCTACAATGCCATATAAGTAACAAAGATAAAGAAATACTCACTTAATACCAATACTAAACCCCGTTGGCACGTAACTCACTCTCTGGTAACTAATCAGCTTTTCCAACCTTGACTGTAAAATTCAATAATATTTAATTCATCATTTCATATCATATCAGGTGCATCCATTCATGTTTAAGGAAATCAGAAGTTTTAGACATAAAACAATATTTTCCAAAATACCCAAAAATAAATGTTACTCACCAAAATTATTGTTAATCAATTTCTAGTATCCACTTCAACCTCCATACTCAATTCACCAAAATTATCCTATCAAAAATAATTTCAAAAAAAAAACACTAATCAAATTCAAATGCATTTCTATAATCAATTTCTAACGTATTCATTTCTTATTTTTAATCGTAAACGCACATCCAACCGCACGTAGTGATGCGCATTGACTCGAATAATCTCAATAATCATAAAACTAATTTTCTTGCTCAGATAGAATATTTTTACGGCAGAAAATAATTTAATTATGCTTTTAAATCATATTTTCTGTATTTTTTTATATATTTTTTCTTAAAAACCCCATTGTTTAATTTAATTAATTCCTACACCTTTATTTAATTTAATTAATTTATATACGTAATGCGTATTTTTAATACATGTGTGTAATTGACGCGTACATACACACGTAATTCGTACAAATACGTATATTTATACTCATTTATTTCTATTTAAATGAATTTATGTGTCTGATTAAAATACGGAGTGTTACATGTGATGTGCAAGATCAAAAGACGGGGCGGCTGATTGAGATTGGGCGTAAAGTTGATCGTCTTTTTGAGCTTACTTCACTACATATACCTTCTTTTGCTCCTTCTATTGTTGCATCAGTTTCTACTTATAGTTTGTGGCCTTCACGCCTAGGACATGCATCCTTGTCTTGAATTAAAACTTTAGCTTCCGCTGGTTGTTTAGGCCAAATCAATTTTGAAAAATTTAATTGCATTCATTGTCAACTGAGCAAACACAGCGCCTTACCTTTCAATAAAAGTGAATCTGTTTCATGAGCAACTTTTGATCTCGTCCACTTTGATATCTGGGGCCCTGGTCGTATACCTACTAAAGGCGGATCTTGATATTTTGTGATTTTTATCAATGATTTTTTTAGATATACTTGGTTATATCTTTTAAAAGATCGTTCAGAATTACTTGATGTTTTTCGTGCTTTTCAAAAAATGATTCACACTCAATTTGGGTGAGAAATCAAAATTTTTCATGATGATAACGCCCCAGAATACACATCTACTACTTTTCTTGAAACCCTAGAGAATAGTGGGACGTTATACCATCGATCATATCCATATACCTCTCAGCAAAATGGTCGAGCTGAACGAAAACATCGACACATCTTGGATACTGTTCGATCTCTTCTTCTTTTCGCTCAATTATCCAAAAATTTTTGGGGAGAACTACCATCTACACTATTAATCGTATCTCATTCTCTACTACCGCTGGCCAAACTCCATATGTAATCTTGTATGGGAAAACACCTGATTATTCTGTGTTAAAAACATTTGGTTGTGCGTGTTTTGTTTTACTACCTCCACATGAATGTTCCAAGTTGGAGCCTTGTTCATGTCTCTGTTGCTTTCTCGGTTACGACATTGAACATAAGGGATACCGTTGTTATGATCCCATTGCACAAAGACTACACATATCTCGCCAGGTGCAATTCTGAGAACACCATTAATGTCTCTTTTCACATCATCCCCATCACCCCGTTCCCCCTTCTTGTTCATTGATTCCTCCCCAAACATATTTCCTAACTTTGATGCAGGTGAAGTAAGCTCAGCAGATTAGCAAGAATAACTAGTAGATCAACAGATCAACCAAACGATGATCAGCAAGTAAGAAGAAAAAAAGACAAGTGAGCTAAGATCAACACGGACAGGGAGCACAGCCAGCAATAGTAAGTGGAAAAATGGCAGCATGCAACATGATTTCTTGCAGCATAGAGGGGAAAAACAGCCAGCAGTAGCACAAAATGGTGAAGATAAACAAGAATGGATAACAACGAGCAGAATAGATAGTCGCAGAACATAGTGAGCAAATGGCCAGCGGCAGTGGAGATCGAGCGACTGTGAGCAAAAAAGGGCTACAACAGATCGATGGCAGAGAACACGAATGACTGGAACCGTGTGCATAACCAGTAGCAGACAATCAGCAACCAGTAGTAGCAAACAGTAGCAAACGATCAACAATCAACAGCAAGGATGATCAGTAACCAGACGATCAGCAACCAGTAGCAGGGAGTAGCGGTGGGACGATCAACAGAATAGAGGTGGTGCAGTAATGAAACAGACAGTGAAACAGATGGCTATGAGAGTGCAGAACGATGATCTTGTGAAAGCTTAGAATTTGGCTACGACTGGGTGGTGAGCAAACGACAGCAATAAAGCACAAGGGTAATAGTAGCAACGATCAAACGGTGCGTAAGAACAGTGTGCAGCAGAGAAGACAGCAGTTGTGGTTGAATTGGAATGTTGGGATTTCAGCTTGATCGGTGTATAGGAACCATGTTGATCATTGTACGATCGAAGAAATGGCAGTTGCGATATGCAATAGTGAACATAGCAGTTGCCCAAGAGAGTAGTCCTCGAAGCTAATTAAACACTGAAAAAGAAAAAAAATTGAACCCGTGTCGGGCCCCCTACCCTAAGCCAAGGGCGGCCCGACCAGTACAGTGGCCTGACGAACCCTCTCACCAAGATGAGTTCACCCGCCCACTGTTAAGCCCTTTCCAAATCTCATACGATCAGACAATATCAGAATAATTAAAACACTTAAAAGCAAAAGTAAGCAACAACTAAAGTGGAAGCATTTCATTTACATTAGTCGTGTCCAAATACATATTTGACCATTTAGACTAGTATAATAACGACCAACCTCAAAAGAAAAGAAAAAAACCAAAAGAAGTTGAGACAGGAGTCGTCAAGGAGTCAGGCAATCACTACCTTTTTCCCTTGTCGGCCACTCTAGAAGCTGAAATGATGATAGAGTAGTGAGCCTATAATCAACGTGGCTCAGTGAGTAGGAAGTTCAGTATGTCATTCATAACCAATATTCCCAAAACAATGCAAATATGTATGAGCAGTAAAGATGGCATGGCATTCAAAAGCATGGCATAGCATAAAAATAGTTATAAATAGTGCAACAGTTTCATAAAGCATCTCAAATCCATGATAGTTAAAAATGTATCCAGGCTAGGTTAACTCAACAACCCAACCTATGGTTATTGCTCAAGCAGGTCGTAAGTCAGGCGTACTTGCCAATTGAGTGGGTCGTAAGCTAGGCGTGCTTCTTGAACACCCAGCCCCCACGCTCGGTCCTCAAGTGTCGTCACTCGTACAGGTTGGAAGCTAGGCACGTTAACCATACGCCCTAACCCCGCGCTCGGACCTCAAGTCAGATCTCATCGTGTACCCTGACCCCGCGCTCGGACCTCGAGCCCTTGGTCTCACTACCATGTACATCTAAATATCTCAAAACCAATCACATGTATTTAAATCTTGTGAAACCATTAAAACCATGACATATCATGAAAGTTTTATGCAAGGAATAAAAATCACAAAAGACACCTGAGTCAAACTACTCACCGGGATGCTCCGTTCTTGATGCTCTTCTTGCGACCGGTCGCGTCCCGCTAGTACTTGGTCCTGCAAAATTGATGTAACTTCCTAATATTAACATGCGACTTGGCTCACTCTAATCGTACATCATTGGTCAATCAATAACTTGACCTAGTCAAGAATAGTCCACCTATGTTTGTTCAACTTGCCTTAGTTGCTAAGTCGACTTGATTGACCTTGGTCAATCTTGGTCAACCCTAGTCAACATATCACTTGCTAACCTAGCTAGTCAACAAAGTCCCAACTGGTCAATTCTGGTCTTCATGGAGTCAACTGGGCACAAAAGGGGTCAATATTCCCAATTCTCATAACTTAGGCACAACATTAGCATATAACCCTATCTGCGTAACCATTTTCCCAATTTTTTCGCGGACAATCCATACATCGATTTTGTGCCAAACCTTACAAAATTGTTCTAGACTTCCTCAAGTTTTCCTAAAATTTTGAATCAAAATTTTTGGACATGATTTACTAGGGTTTCTAGGTATAAATATAAAGACTGTACAAATCTCGTATGCTCTGTGACAGGCAGTGACTGTTTGCCTGCATTGACCTATCGACATATATCAGAATGTCTTGAAATTTGGTAGGCAACTGCTAGACATACCTAAGGACCTCTCCACTAAATTTCAGCTCCATCTATCCAGGTTTGGTCAGTTAATGTCATCTCATAATTTTCAGCCAAATTGCAGAAAATTTCTGGGTTTATAGTTTCTACTATCATCCTAGCATTCTTTCCCCCCATTAAATCACAATTCTATGGTCTATTTCTTGTGTCTAATTGCAGTATACAAATCATAGCACATCCATTAATTAAAAATACTTTGAATCAGTAACATGCAATGTCAGTTTCATGCCTATCTCTCCACTAATTTCTCTGTTGTATTTTAAAGAACACAAGAAATCTATTGCAGCACTCTACAATCATGGCATATTTGTAAGTATAACAAAACACATTCACAAAGGCTCAAGGTCAGGTCTTTATAGCTTTTTGGAACCTCTAATATGGGGTCTAAAGTGCCTCTGGTTCCAGAATGGGTGGGTGTCCCAAATACAGCTCTGATTCTGGTCTCAAACTGTTTCTGTCGGCAATATTGCAATTGTAAGTCTAACAGTTAACAACAGTGGCTTACAAAACATATTAAACGTTCTAATATTCCACTTTCTACCACTTGGACACTTGAATACCCATAATAAGGAGGTAGGATGATGGATTTTACCTCAGGGATGAGCCTAGAATGGTTCAAGAATGAGTTTTCCTAAGGTTGCTCCAACTGTCTCTGTTACACAGCTGTAACAGTGAGTAAGTAACTAGCTTTAGTAGTTTGGAAATCATGTGTAAAGCCCTAGTTTTCGTTCTCTAACACTTGGAGGTTAAAATACATATGAAAGTGAAGAGGGTGGACAGGTTTTACCTCCAAAAGGGCTTGAAATAGCCTAGGTTTCAAAGCCCCAAGAAGGTTCCAACACAAGCTTCTCTGATTTTCTGGGTTTAAACAGTGTGAACAATACCTTTTCTTGATAATCTCTGCTCCAGTTGGCTCAAAGATTGCGCAAACCACTTCTGGAACTTTGTAGATGGTGGTACAAGCTTCAAATCAAGCTATAGTTTATTGCATTTGGCTAAGAATTGAAGAAGATTCAAGCTAGGGAAGTTGGCTCCAAAAATTTAAAATTTTTCTGGGTTTGAGCTCAAGAGGCTTGCATGGCAAGGATGGGTGACATGTGGCCATCCAGGTGGTTTCCTACCTTACATGCTGGCTGCCTAGTTGGCAATGCCTATTGGTCACCATGGAGGCTATGAATTGATGGTTGAAACCATGGACTTAAACCATGAACTCCCATGGTTTTGTGCTGGAAATCTGTTGGAAAATCTCCCAAAATTCGCCCAAAATTCGTCAAAATTTGGATAATCCCGCACAAAAGACAAAACATGGGGGCAAAAGGGCTAGATTGGGTTTTCTAGGTGTGTGGGCCGGCAAGGGCGTGGGTCGGCCCATGCTGGGCCTCAAGGACGCACGGACCAACAACCCGTGCGCCGGGTCCGAACCTTTTTTTTTCTTAATTTTTGTCATATACTTATATATATATATATATACGTATTTTATACCAAATTTTACATTTTTTTTCTAAAATTATAAAATTCACTAATTCATCATTTCTCATCAAAATACCCCCATTTGACATCATTTTATCATTTATCCAATTATTTTCTCATATTTTTCTCCCAAAAATTTTATTTATCATTCTAAAAATTCAGTAATTGTTCTAAAAATTCAGTAATCAATCCTAAAGATTATTCTTATTGAGAAAACACATTTTCCTAATAGTTTCGTGTGTTTTCTCCTTAAAATTGTATTTTCTCATATTATTATCATTTTTCTTAATAATTAATTCAAAATTAGAAAAAATTTGAGAAAATTTCATATATTATCATTAAAATTGCAGAAAGTACATAAAATACATATGTGTCAGATCCTTCAATCCTATGCCAAAAACATAGGTTGTCACAACCCGCTTCGATACTATGGTAAGAATTGAATTCCTTGAATTTCGAATGATGAATTACATGTTACAGGAGGCTATTTATAGTTGTACAATAGAGTAAAAAAGGAAAAAAAATAAAAGAGACAGAAGTATCTTATAGATGCAATATAATATTTATAATTAAATATAATAATATCTTACAGTATATTATCTATAATAATATCTTATAGATACAGTATAATATCTATAAGCTATGTATATAATAACACATTCCATCAATGCCTTGTGGAACAATCTTAAAGGATTTGAATTTGTGGGTTTTTGTGAATGATTTGTAGGTATTAAAGGTTGGGATTTCTTATTTTTGAAGGGGGAAAGGGCGCCTCCACGAGATAGGTCCAAAACCTGGTTTATGAGTTATAAAGGGTTTGTAGTTGGTTTCGAGAGAGATTTCTTTGAGAATGCTTTCATGAATTTGGTGTTAAAGTTGGATAGTTGGTGGTGGTGGAATAAAGAAGAAAAAGAATGAAAAAAAAGAAACGGATAAAAAGAAAAGAAGAAGAAGAAGAAGAAGAAGAAGAAGAAAAAGGATAAAGAGACATTGGGTTTACGTTACTTTTCTT
>JAJIYU010005547.1:0-22154 GCA_030144865.1 Tinospora cordifolia
CTTGCAAAAATTTAAATTTTCGTGCCCCCCAAGCATAGGAAAATAACAAGTTGGCTTGGAATTGGAAAACCAAGTTTATAGAAATTTTTTGGGATTTTTTTGAATTTTTTTCAGATTTTTCCTGATTTAATTTTGGTATTTCGTTTATTATTTTCGGAGTATCTAATATTGGCCATCGGATCATCCTAAGGATGCGTTTTTTGATTAGATCGGGCAGATAACATGTGGAACGTTGGATCTGCCTCGAAACATGCGTTCCGATTATATCAGAACCGTCGGATCGTTCTCGGATCAAGCAGTTAAATCAGATCTTCGATCTCGTCCGTTGATCAACTTCGATCGGAGTGTACGGTCGCGATTTTGTTTTGGCGGGTGGAATCTTGGCCGTTGATGGTTCTCGATGACAGCATCAAATCGTGATCAAGATCATCAGATTTGATCTGGACCGTTGATCATCTTCGAGCACAACATCGGTTCGCGATTGGATCTACACGGCTTTTATCTCCGCTGTTGGATGAACCTCGAGTTCCGTGTGCGGATCCGATTTCGTGATCAACGAAAAGGATCCTGTTCATTTGATTAGGTCGATCATTTCTTGACCGTTCAATTCTCCTCGATTGCGGTGTGTTCGCGATCTCCGATTTCGGTTTTGATCCGAGCCATTGGATTTGGATGATCTATTTGTGGCTGTTGGATCTTTGTGATTCGGTGCTCCTGAACATCGTTTAAGCCTTTGATCTCATTCGTTGGATCGAAGAGATTGAGTTTGGACCATTGGATGCAGTTTCTAATTACCAAATCACTTTCTAAAGCTTTTATAATCCGAATTTTTGCCAATTAGACCCTTCCTAATTAATAAAAATTTGATTTTCTTGTATATTCCCTTCCATTTTGATAATTTGCTAAATTTTTCTCCTTTCTAATTATTTAATATTGTATTTATTTTATATATTTCCATTTCTTTAATATTTTAATGCTAATATTTGGATAATCTATATTTTCCTTTTCCATAATTACATAATTTATTTCTTATTTCATTTTCAGATAAATTATATAATTATACACTATTATTTACATAATGTTTGATTTTTAATAAATACATTTTATTTAATTATATGATTTTTTTTTCTATATACATATTCCCATAATATTAACATTTATTATGCTAACACATTCCTTATTCATTCACATATTAGCCAATATGTGTGTACACCTTATTTTTATTTAATCCTTAAGCAATCCTTAAATTTCATAATTAATTTTACTAAACCCTAATTTTCATTTAATTATCAAATTAAGGTCTTATTTGTCTACTTCATATTATATTTTTAATATATTTTATTTTTCATGTGCTAACCCACAATTTGCACCCGAAAATTTATTAAAATCTTTGAAATTATTTTCACTTGACTTATTTCATTTAATTTCATCAAACTTAATTATCTTTAATTATTTGACAAAATTTTGGGGTATTACAGTAGTAAAGAAGGAGTTTTAGAAATTCCCTCCACCTTATGATGTATTCTCCCAAAAATTCAACAAAGGTTCCCAATGTCCAAGCACTTCCGAACACCAACAAAAATCACTCAAATCAACTCACTATATTACTGAAATTGAAGCTTCCAACTTATGAGCAAAAATGAAAAGCGAAGTGAGAAGAGATGCCCTTTTCTTGCCAAGAAAAGGGCAAGAACAAACAAAGAGGAAAGTGTCAACTTTTTGCTTTAGGATGAGATGAATGTGAGCAAGAGGAGGTTTATATAGATGTTCGAGAGCACCATGGGGTTGTCTTGGGTAGCTTGTGCAGCTCATAAGGTTTAACATGTTTTCCTAGTTCAAAAGGGATGGTTTGGAGTGAGATAGGCAAGTGTGCTCATGGTTGGTATGTGGGACAACTTTAGCTTTCCAATTCCAAAGATATGAGTGTAATCTTGTTCCCTAGCCATGTATGAACACAAAAGAGGATCATATTATATTCTAATCAAGCTTGGACACCATCTTGAGGAGATTTGGTGAGCGTATCTTCTTTCCAATCTAGTTTGACAAGTATATGTGAGCAAAAATCTTTCTTTTGTTTATTTTTCTTGCTTGGCCGTCACTCTTAGTGTATAATAGAAATATTTCTTCCTTGGACGTTGAGCACGCATGGACGATGAGTATGTGATCAATCTTGTTGAATACAATATCATGGTTTAGATTCTTATTTTTGAGTCCCTCTAAAATGGTGCACTATGTGGGGTTAATTGGGACACTTTGTATGTTTTTCATTTTGGCGCCATGGAGTTTCTAGTTCTGGAACTTCTAATGTTGGCTTGTGTGGCCAAAAAGGGATGGATAGGGTTTGTAAGTGAGCACTATTTATGTTTTAGAAACTTCTAATAAGGTTTTTCACATGTGTGCATACACACACATGGGTGTAGACGTCAACTAGGGTGCATGGCATACTTGATCACTTTTCCTTGGCACATGAGATAACTTGTCTTGATTTTTGGCCATGGCTAATGTCTCATATATGTGAGTATATTAAATCATTTGCATGGTACATAGGATCATTTTGTATGGATTCAAATAAGGAACACATCCCATAGAGCTTTGGGTAGGGTGAGGGTGCACATGATCATGGTGTTCCACCCATGTGACTCACATGCTTGGGGTGGCCATGACTTTATGGGTTCACAAAAATTCAATTAAAATTAAAATCTCACTATTCACAAAGAATTATGGTCTTCATACTATAGTTTTGGAATCACATAAAAAAATTAAAAATTTCAATATATGGTTTGGCCAAATTGGTTTTCATTTACTTTCCTTATTTAACACTCAATAAAGGCACTATGAAATAAAAATCAAAATCTTGGCCAATTATCCTAATTTTTGTATATGGTGTTTATTATGTTAAGTTTGGTCATCCTGTTTCGTGTTGGGTCATTTTGATTCCTTGGTGTACCCTAAATGCTAATTCTTTCAAATTTGGACCCCTTGAAGGGGGTTTGGCAAATGAAAACCCTAATCTTGACCAATTGTTCTATTTTTTGGATATGTTATCCAATTAGTTGGTTCATGTCACCTTACTTCGTTTAAAGGTTGTTTAGGGTCCCTAAAGGTCACCAAATGAGACTTTTGGAAACTTACCAAATTTATCCTCGAAATGAGCTCGATTTCATTTCGCATCCAATTTCATTGAATTGCTCCTTAATTTTATTTCATCAAGTACAGAGTTTTTAGAGTGTTACAATGCCGTTGGGGCATTGGTCAAACCAAAGGGCATCACAGTGAACTCAAAGTATCCATATCTTATTCTAAAGGCTATACTGTATATGGACTCCTTAATTCTCAACTGATCATAACCCGACCTAAGATCAATCTTCGAGAAATGAGCAATTCCTCCCAATTGATCAAACAGATCATCAATCTTTAGTAAGGGGTACTTATTCTTCACCGTTCCTTGGCTTAGCTTTCGATAATCGACACATAGCCTCATGGAACCATCTTTCTTCTTCACAAAGAGTATGCGAGCTCCCCAAGGTGACTCACTTGGCCTAATGAAGCCTTTCTCGTACAGTTCGTCGAGTTGAGACTTCAACTCGATCAGTTCTACTGGTGCCATTCTATACGGAGGTAGGGCTATGAGGTTGGTTCCAGGGTGAAGTTCAATCTTAAATTCTAATTCTTTAACTAGTGGTACTCTAGGTAAGTCATTTGGGAATACGTCTTCATACTTACTAACAGCTACTAGATCTTGGATTCTCTTCAGTTCAACAAGTTCTTCTTTAGAAAAATCCTTGAACTCATTGCCCTAAATAGTTTATCATGGCTAAGGTTGGACTCATTGATAGTTTCTACATATCCCTATTGATTTTATAAGTTTTCCCATAAGGTAGAATTATGGTCACTCGTCTCTTAGGACAATCTATCAGAGATTGGTAGTGGTTTAACCAACTTATCTTTAAGATTACATTATAGCCATAAAAAGGTAAAGTACATAGATCAACCGTTAAGATTTTATCGTCAAATCTTAGGTCACAACTACACATTCTTTTTGAAATAATAGTGGTCCATATTGGTGTGGATACATTCAAGGTTAAGGGTAGTGTTTTTTTACAAGTTGTAACCTATTAGCTAGTTTCTCATAAATAAATGATTTTGAGGCGCTCAAGTCAAACAATAGTTTCACAACAACATTGAATAACAAGAACGTACCTTCCACTGTCGGAACTTGATCTTCTTGAGTCTCAACAACAAACATTTTGGCCTGGTTCTGATCATGACCCTAAGTGTGCCCCTGATTGGTGTTCCATTGTTGTTGCTTGACTTGAGGACGACCATTTTGACCTCCTCCCTGAGTGTTCTATTGTTGTTGGGGAGTCTAAGCTGGTGCAGTTTGGCAATTTCTGGCTATATGGCCTCTTTACCTACATAGGTAACATAACCCTTGTCTCTTTGCGTGCTCCTTAGACTCGTCTTTGTTTTGCCCTTATTTTTGAAGCGCTTTCCCACCACTCTTGTTCTTCCTCTAGTCTCCTTAATCTCTTTCATTCTTGGGCCTCTTGTTGTTCCCTCTCAATCTTTGTTCCAAGTTGAGCTCCTATTCTAGAGTTAGAGCCTTTTCCAAGATGTCTATGTATGTCTTTAGGCCTAGAGTCCTTACTATCTTTTAGATCTCCATCTTGAAACCCTATGAAAACGATTAGCCTTCATTCTCTCTTCCCTAATTAGTTTTGGTAAGAATTTAGCCAGTTCAGCGAACTTTCTCTCATATTCTACTACAGTTAGGTCCCTCTAATTTAGCTGGACAAATTCTTCTTGTAGCTTACTCAGTGTTGCTTTAGGAAAGAACTTTTCCAACTCATTGCTTCAACATTTGTGTTAGGATCCATCTTCATCATTTGCCACAAACTTCTGGCCGGTCCCTTGAAGTGGTGCATGGCAAACACTACTCTATGTAATCCTGTCACCTTCGATACATTTAGATGTTCGTCCATTTCTTTGTACCAATGATACAATTTGTGGTACCATCAAACTGAGGAGGGTGAAGCTTCTATAACTCCTTCAGCATCTTCCTCTACTTCTTACCCTCTTGGTTCTCTTGAGCTCTCTAATGATCCAAAAACTCAAGTACAAGCACTAGCTATCGTGTGGGAATTGGTTCGAGTATCAATTGTTGTAGTATTGCCTGGGGTATCCTTGAGGTAGTGTCCTCATGATCTGGTCTATGACACTTTGAGTAACTTCATTCATCATGTTTTCCATCCGCACTTCCATCCCAAGAGGAGTCTCCTGCTCTCACTGTTCAATTTTGTCAAATGTTGCAGCCTTGGTAGCGTATCTGACAAGGTATCATAGTGAAAGCTTTAAGTAAATTATAATCTATGGTGTACAACCCATCTTCCCTTATCTTAAGTATACAAATGCTTTGTTGGACTTGAGAAGATAGTTGTCTCATCTATGTTCATTCCTCTAGTTCATGTTCCCTATCCTTTCGTTTCATTCATACTATCACTATTTTAGATTTATGTTTCTAGGTTCTCGATTTGTTTAGTGGCCTAATAGTTTATACTTCTAGGTTCTTTTTGTTCTTGGGTATAGGATTTAGTTTCATGTGGCATACATATAAATAAATCAAGCATGCTTTGCAAACAATCATTCAATCATACAAGTTCATGCTAGCATGGCAAAATTTCAGGCTTTAAGTGTCCCATACCACTCTACTTCTTCCACTTAGACTTTTACTCAAAAAATTGTCACACCTAAACAATTTTGCAAATGTCTCGATAATGAAGGTTTCCCAAACCCCCTATACCTAACCGTCCCATACCAGCCAAGCATAGAGAAACAAGTGCTTCCAAAGTTACCAATCTTTCGCCAAACATTGTCCATCATTCTCTGAGTCTAGGCTTCTTCCATAACCCTGAATTCTTAAGCGTCCCATACCACAGAGAAACTAGAGTTATAGAATCTTCCTGATCTCATCTCCTAACCTAACAAGTATTCCATTCTCGCACATTTTCCTATGTCCTAGAGTTTTATGCATTTGATTCCCTATTTCACCCATGTTTCTGCCTAAAGTCACTTCCCTAGACCCAGGGTTTCAATCTGGTCGACTTACAACCTCTGTCGAGTCATGACAACACCTTTTGCATCTTTTTCGATTTTTAGTCGATTTCTTACCCTAATTTTCTACCTTCTAATTTTCTTTCATAGAAAGTAAGGGTGTTCTTAAACTCCGACCACTCGTACAAGCCAATGAGACAACTTTTAGATTGGGCAGCAAGACTGAAGTCTGCTTAGCAACCCCATTTTCTCAGGTAGGATAACCCACCTCCCTTTCAATGTATAATTTTACTCGAGACAAGGCTTACCCACTATCAGCTCAACTTACAGTCTTCGTATCCAAACAAAATATTTCTAAACATATCTTTCCTTTTTGAAAATACTTTCGAAAATAGTTTTCAATTTCAAAAATAGAAGGTAGGGCATTCTAATTTCAACTTAAAGTATAGGTCAAACTTAGTTGAGTTAATACTTTCTAAATCTGATACCACCATTGGTATAAGGTTAAATTTTCTAATTCTAGCCCAACAACTAATGTCTAGGCTTGAATTTCTAATTCTAACCTAGCAACTTATGCCTAGGCTTTGATACCATGCTTGTAACACTCTAACCTCAAAGACTTTCAATTGGACTTAACACAAGGAGGGTCGAGTTGATTTTTCATAACAATTACACAACTTGACTTCTTATTCCTTTTATCCCATACTTAATTGAGATTCAAGAGTACTTAACCCAAAATTTATACACAAAGTTCAATAAGGCAGTTACACAAGAGATAAAAGAAATCTTCCCAAATCTTTATTGATTTAATAAAAACAATTGATAAAAGAAAATAAATTCAGCAGAAGTTTTTATTATAGATAGTCAAAATTTGGGCTACATGCCCTTATATTCAAATAGAAATGTAATATGTTGAAAACTCAGTACCAAATGAAACGAAATTCAATGTCTATTTAGTCAAATTTGGGTGCAAAATGAAACTAAGCTCATTTCAAGGCTAAATTTGGCAAGTTCTACAACTCCCATTTAGTGACCTTTAAGCATCCAAAATCACCTATAATGAAACAAAGTGACTTGAATCGGCCAATTGAACAATATATTTGAATATCTATAATCAGCCAATTGAATAATATAATCCGCCAATTGGTCAAGATTAGGGCTCTGATTTTGGCAAAACACCTTCAAGGGTTTAAAGTAGGAAAGAAATGGAATTTAGGATACTTCAAGGATTCGGAATGACCCAAAATTCCATGGGATGACATAAACTAACAAGACACATGACATATCCAAAAATCGAGACAATTGGCCAAGATTTGGGTAAAGTACCTTCAGTGGACTCTAAATAAGGAAGGTTTCCAAGGAAAAATGCTTTGGGCAAAACTATAGCTTAAAATTTGTGTCTTGATCATGTGGTTCGAAAACTATAGGTTATACACCTAAATTTCTAGTGGTTAAGGAGATATTAAATTTTATTAAATTCATGTAAATCCATGAAGGCATGGCTACCCAAAGCTTGTGCAAGTCACATGGATGGAACACCATGATCGGGTGCACCCCACGCTACTCAACCACCACAAGACGTCTTCCCTTATTTGATTCCATAAATCATGATTCAATATACCACACAAGTGATTCAGTACACCACACATTTGGGATGTCCCACTTAATATTTGAAAATCCATGAAGATTGATTCTATGCACCAAACTAATGATCATGTGCTCAGTGCTTCACCTAAGCAAAATCGGTCAATCCATGCACATGTGTGTGCATACATGTGAATTAACCTAATTAAAAAGGTTTGAAATCTAAATTGATGCTCATAAAATCCTAGTTGTCCCACACTCACAAGAGAAAAAAAATGAAAACTTTCCTCTCCTATTTTGGTACCTAACTTAAGTGATTCTCATATATGGGATGCCACCCTTGGGTTTAAACCAAATTGGAGAGTTTCCTTAAGCTTAGATATGAATATTAGACTATGTTATGGTGTCTCCTGAAGACTGATAGCATGCTCCCCCTGCTCAACGTCCAAAGAAGAAAGATTTTCATTATATACTAAGAGTGATGCCAAACAAAGGAAATGGACAAAGGAGAGATTTTTGCTCACATGTACTTGCCAAAGTAGAACAAGAAACTTGCTATCTCACTAGATCACATCTCAACTGATATAAGCATTATTCTAAGTCTAAAAATATTCTTCAATCAAGAAATTTAATAGAGAATCAAATCATGACTCATAAGACAATTGGCCAGTTAAGTGATCCTTGTGCACACTTACCATATCTCTCTTTTACTGTTTGGAAACTTGCTCAAAAGTGAAAAGCTGCCCAAGCTACCCTAGGAAGTCCCCCTTGGCCTTGTTAAAACACTATAAATACCGTGCTAAGTTGCACACAATCCCTCATTCCAAGAACAATACAGATTCTTCACAATAGTGCTCTCAAACTTTTTCTTCTTCTTCTTTTTTTTTCATTTTCTTTTGTCCAAAGATGAGAGACTTTTAGTTCCAGCATTTACTGATTAGTAGAAAGTTGTTTTTCTATGATTCGAAAGTGCCAAAGTAAAGGGAACCTCCACTGGAATTTGGGGAAGACATCTCATCTGAGGTGAAAGTTATTTTCTTAAACACTCTTTACATATTTGAGCCATTAGCATGTTCATTCTTGTTTGACGTTTTTTGTGTTTTTTTTTGAAAATCATAATGCACGTATCACTTCTATTTTTTAGTATTTGTGTATGTTTCAATTTGGATGAATATTCAAGATAATGCATTTATGAAGCTCATTTCATGTTAGTATCATGTTTATGAGTTATTCTAAAGTTTGGTGCATGATATTGAATGGTTAGTGAATGGTTTTGCAATTTATTAAATTCAAAAATTTATTTCTAGCTTGTTTTTATATTCTGAAATTTTATTTATATTTCATGAATGTGGGATTTAAGATGAGAAGATGGTGATATAAACCACGTACCATCATAGTAGACACATGGTTGCTATGAGTGTTCTCTTCTTATGATTAGTTCATAAGGTTTGTAATACCTAAGTGATTGGTTAGTGCATTAGAGTTCCTACGTCCAAAGTCCAATGAAACAGACAAAGAAATATTATATTTTACTCTAAGGAATAACTTAGTTGAGAACATCAAGGGTTGAAAAACTCTTTTGGTCTAAGTTATAACTTTACACAATTTTGATGCTTGAAATGCTTAATTTTTCAAAGTGTTTGAATTATGGATGTGTTAGTGATTTGAATATGAAAATGGTTGTTTGAGATGCACTAAGCTTAGTGCTTGTAACACCCCAACCCCCGCATCTTTAAGCATTGGACATGACTACCATTCTCTCGACAGTGGAATAAACCAAACAACGGGTTGGGCCGGTGTTACATTTACAAGTACATAACTTGCATTACTTTCTATTTCAATTATTTCATGCCTTGATTGTATTTAATACTACATAACTTAAATTTAAGAATTTAATAAGGCAATAGTATAAGAAATAACTAAAATTTATAAACTCAATTAATTAAATAAAATTGAGTACATAATTTGATCTTGAAGAAAAACTATTACAGCGGAAGATTCAAAACTTGGGCAACATACCCTTACATAGAAATTAAAAACTTTTTAAATAAAAGAACCTAACTAATATTCATGGTCTTCATGTAAATCAATTACCTGAGAAATAGAAGAAAGGGTAAGCACATAGCCCAATGGATCTTTCTAAACATTTAAATCATTATTTCAATTCAATCAAACCAAGCATATAAAAAACTTTTGTACGTTAGGCGATTCAAACAAATTTCTTGTTTATGGTCGACATTCGGACCAAAAGAGTTTAATTTCTATGTTTTACATTGTTGGGAGAGAGAATCACTCTTGGAAACTCAAACCCAATATCTATGAAGTGGGATCACTCTTGGAAACCCAATTCAAAATCATCAAAGGTAAGCTGGCAAGTCGGATTGTGGGTGGAACACATACGATGACACTATGCAGTCCATCATCGTGCCGTACGTGGATTGAATCATTATTTAATATTTTCTTAGTAATAAAACACACAATATCGGATTAAACTATCGATGCAACATGTACATAACATGAATCATCAAATATTTATTCATGGCACAATTCAAGCATATTATGTATCATTATTCTTGATTTCTAAACATGCATAACATGTAAATTCATGGCACATCAAATTAATAAAGCGTGCATATTTAAAACATATATTCAATCATTCAACTTCAAAACATCATCACACATCCAAGATTTATTCACATTAAAATAAAGAAGTAAAAGTTAGAAATGAGTTTCACCTTAAATAAGTCTCTTCTGCACACTTCTAAAGTCTGGCAAAGTTTTGTTACTTCAAAGCTTCTGAACACTCAAGAACACTCAAGAACAATTCAAGATTACTCAAGAACTGAGGGGATTGCCAAGAAGAAGGCTAGAGAGAGTCAAGAGGGACTAGTATGCTCTTGATTTGGGATGAAAAGAATGGGAGCACTAGGGGTCCTTTATAAAGAGTTCAAAATGGTGTGGAATGGAAAGTTTGTGGTGTTCTCTTTGTAGAAAACTTGCTAATTATTCAAAATTTCGTGCCCCACAAGCATAGGAAAATAGCAAGTGTTTTTTCGAAATTTAAAAACACAATTTTCGAATTTTTAAAAAAAAAATTTGAAATTTTTTCGTTATTTTTCGGTTATTATTCTCGGTTTTAATCAAAACATGAGTCTAGGCTGTTGATGATCCTCGATCGCATCAACGGTTCGCGACCATCCAAAAATCATATCAAATTCGGACCACTGGATTTCCTCAAACGCAGCAAATGATCAAGGCACCTCAAATCTCGACCGTCGGATGAGCCTCGATCGCAACACGACCATTCGCGATCAACGAAACTAGCATGAACCATTGATCAACCTCGAGCATAGCACTAAATCGCGATCAATCGAAAACATTTCAACTCCAGACCATGAAATCATCCTCGAGGGCAGCACCGTTCGCGATGTAACAATGTGGCTTTGATCTTCACCGTCGGATGAACCTCGAGCGCAATACCAGATGATCATCCTACCGTGAGCATGAATCCTGGTCGTTGGATTGTCATCAATTGCAGTGTTCGGATCTCTGTTTACGATCAACGAAAACGATCTCGACCGTTAGATCAGTCGGATTAATTCTGGGCCATTGGATTTTGATGATCCAGTGCTCTTGAGCGCTGGTTTGGCTTTGATTTCGTTCATTGGATTGGCCAAATTAATTTTGGACTGTCGGATATAGTTTCTAATTACCAAAATCACTTTCTAAGGCTACTATTGTCCGAAATTTGCCAATTTTACACTTTCTAATTGATGCAAACATGGTTTATTGCACATGTCTTTCCATTTTATTAATTTTCTAATATTCCCGCCTTTCTATTTCTTTATTATTGTATTTATTAGATATATTTATGTTTCTTTAATATTTTTAATTCCAACAATTTAATAATCTACATTTTTCATTTCTTCATTTTCATATATTTTTATTTATATTTATTTCATATAATTATTTATGTGATTATAACTTGATGCTTATATAATGTTATATTTATACACGCATACTATATTTTTATTCAATTATATAAATTTTTCTATATATATATTCCTATAATATGTAGTATTTAACATTCATTATGCTAACACACATATTATTCACACCCACATTAACCTATATATATATATGTGTGTGTGTATATATATTTTATTTCTATTCTTTATTTCTTAAGAAATGAAAGCAACTCTTTAAATTTCATAATTAATTCTACTAAATTGACATTTTTATTTAAATAACAAATTAAGATTTCATTCGCCTACCCATAATTTGCACCCAAAAGTTTCTTAAAATCTTCGAAATTATTTCACTTAACTTATTTTTTTATTTTATTTGAAAATTTCTATGTAGGGCATGTTGGCCTAGTTTTGTTATGAATTCTACTGTATTTGTTTTTAATTAAAAGTTAAGTAAATTTCTCTTTATGAATTAATAAAGATTAGAATTTCCTTTTATCTCTTATTATATGGCCTTATTTAGTTTTTATATTAAGGCATAAGATGTTAGAAATAAAAAGTCAAGCGTGCGTTACTTGCAAAGTAACACTGGCCCCGCCTACCTTGTGGTTAAGTCCACTGTTTCAATAGTGGTTAAGTCCAAACACTCATCCTAAAGAATATGGGGGTTGGGGTGTTACAAGAAACTTGCTAAAATTAAAACCAATCTAATGTCAAAAGTCTTCATATGATTCAAATCCCTGAAAAATAAAAGAGGAAGGGTGAGCCCATAGCCAGTGGATCTTTTTCAAACAACCAAATTACTAATTTAGGCTAACATCACATTCAAATTCAAGCATTTGTAAATCATTTGGTGTTTCAAACAATATTTTGTTTACGGTTGTAATTTTGACTTAAAAAGGGTTTCAAGGCCCTTGATGTTCTTATCAAAATACCTTCTTTTAAGTGGAAAAACAAATCTTTATGTCACCTTCCATTGGATTTAGGGTCTCACCCATATTCTAAGTATTTAGGACTTGAACTAATCACAAGTAAAGAATACTCAGTGACTCACATGTTCACTGTAACAGTACGTGGTTTTTTAATCTCAAAATCTTTTATTTAATCTAATACTTATGAATTACAAATAAAATAAATTCATCATATTTGACTCATAAACATTCAAAACATGAAAATAGGAACATAACATGCATCATCCTTTAAAATAAACATAGACCTGCATAATCTAACCATGACATAGTTTCATGATCAACTAACATGACATACTAAACTAAAAATTAAATCATGCTTATCATAGTAAATTTAAATCAAGCATACATGAGCATGATATTAAACTAAACTGGTAAGATGGAGCTTTAATAAGTTACTTTCAGCTTAATTTGAAGATCACTGAAATTCTCGCAAAGTTTTCCCTTTTCAAAACATCTGGCACTCAAAGACAATTCAAGATCACTCAAGAACACTTAATTAAATACTAAAACACTCAAGAATAGTTCAAGATTATTCAAGAACTAAGGGGGTTGATAAGAAAAAGGCTAGAGAAAGTCAAGAGGGACTAGTATGCTTTTGTTTTGGGACAAGGAGGAATGAGAGCATTAGTGTAATATCCCAATCCCCACATTCTTTGAGTATTGGACATAACCACCATTCTTTGACAGTCAACTTAACCATTTGGCGAGTTGGGTCCATGTTACTTTACAATTGACACAAACTTGACTTTCTATTTTTCAATACCTCATGTTGTAGAGTAAATTCAAGAATACAAATTTTCACTTAATAAAATCAAGGCAATTAAAGATAAAGAAAAATTCAACTCTTTTATTCATAAAAAGGAAAATACATAACTTCTAATGTAAAAGTAAACTATTACATTGTTGATTAAAAGAAATTCATAACCTCTAAAATAAAAATTAAATTTTAGTGGAAGACTTATTCAAAATTGGGCGATATACCCTTACATTAAAAGGAAACTTAAAAAAAAATAGAAACTATCCGAATTCGATGGTCTTCATAATTTAATTTCCTAAAAAAAAAAAAAGAGGAACGGGTGAGCACAAAGCTTTGTGGATCTTTTTCAAATTCAAACCAATAACACATTCATATTTCAAACACTTGCATACATTAGGCATTTCAAGCATCCATTTGTTTAAAGTTGAGACTTTAGACCAAAAGGGTTTTTAAGCCCTTGATGTTCTTAACAAAGTACCTCCTTAGAGTAAAATATAACTTTTCTTAGTCAATTTCATTGAATTTTTGGAACTTAAGGAAACTTACCCACCAACCAAGTACTTTGGTCTTAAAACCATATGAACTAATCATATGAAAAGAACATCCATAGCAATCCACATGTTTGCTATGATAGTACGTGGTCATTTTCACCATCTTCTTTTTGTTAAATCTTATATCCTTGAACCATCAAATAAATTTCAGAACATGAAACTAAGATAAATAAAATTTAGAATATGAACAATCTGAAAATAAATTCATGAAACAACCATAATCATGCATCATACTTTGAAATAAAGCCTAAGCATGATACTAAACATGACACGAATATTATGAATGCATAAATCAGAACAAGGATCAAATCTAAAACTCAAATATATTTTAAAATACTCACCCTGAAATTATTTTGATTTCTAAAACCATACAAATAATGAACATGCTAGTAATTCGAATAAGAAAAAAGGGTGTTCAAGAAATCACTTCCACCTTAAAAATAAATCTCTTCTGCACACTTCTAAAATCCGGCAGAGTTTTATTACTCCAAGCTTCTAAACACTCAAGAACTCTCAAGATCACTCAAGAACAATTCAAGATTACTCAAGAACTGAGGGGATTGTCAAGAAGAAGGCTAGAGAGAGTCAAGAGGGACTAGTGTGCTCTTGATTTGGGATGAAAAGAATGAGAGCACTAGGGTCCTTTATATAGAGTTTAGGGGAGTGAAATTTAGTAACTTTGGAAGGCAAGTCCAAAAGCAATTTTCTAATTTTCTTTTGCATATAAATTAGCAAGATCAAGTATTTAGAGTTTTTTATTATTATTATTCTTATTATTATTTTGGCTTGATCAAGATCAAGATCAATTTTCTCTTGATTTTTTCGAGCGGTGTGCCACCAAATTTTTATTTTGTTTTATTTTTACCTTTTTCTTTTCTTTTTGTTCGGTGTGCCACATTTTTTATTTTTATTTTATTAATTTTTTGGAAAGCAATCCGGATATATATATTTTGGGCAGTGTTCCCATATTTTATTTTATTTTTTTTGCTCACTATATTTTACTAATATAAATCATATCTATACAAATATTTAATTGCTAATTTTTGCAATCCATGTATTGCTATTTTTTTTTCAACCTATATCTATATAATATAAACTTGCTAATACTTCTATATTTTTATTTTGAGATTTTTATTATTTTTAGTATCTGTATTTCTTATTGTTTATATTATCTGAATTTTCTGAAAATTTTCAAATCTCCAATTTATATTTCTATTCTATTTCAATTGTACATTTAAATTGTAAATTCTATATATTTTGTTTTCCTTTTTTTTTTGTGGGTGATGTTTTAAATCCAAATCAACTAGTTAATTAGATAATTTACTTAAATAACTCGTTAATAATATTTTTTACTTTTGCTTTTGTAACCCATAAATATTTATCTTGCTAATCAAGATTTATTAAATAATGTGACTAATAAAATTTTCATTTCTATTTTCTTTAACAATACATATATATATATTCAATTAAGCTACACAGTAAACTACACCTAAGTTTTCACATAATATAGTTTAATATATAAATTATACGTACTGATTAAATTACTTACTAATAATATTGTTGAATTTATTAAATAAATTTACCGATTATTTAATGTACTAAATAATCTTACTAATCTTTCTTTAATAATAAGATTTCGTATTTTTATCTTATTTTTTTACACTATTGTTTTTTATTTTATATTTTTTAATTAGGCTACAAATTAAAATTTTATCCAAATAAATTTTTTAAAGAAATGAAAGTAATTCCTTAATTTTTTTTACTTATTTTTATTTTTTCATAGACTTATTTAAATGTTATTTTTTTAATTAACTCTACTTATTTGACATTTTTATTTAAATATCAAATTAAGACTTTATTTGCCTATTTTATTTTATACCTATTGCTAATTTTTTTGTCAACTTTCTATTTCTTGTGTGACTATGTGAATTAACCAATTTTCTTAAAATTAGTATATAATAAGTTTTTTTATAAGGTTTCTTATTTTTATTTCTCTTATATATTTCTATACCTCAATATTTCAGATATTTCATATTATTTTTTATTTTTTGGTAACTTTTCCATGTCAAAATATGTACGATTTTTGCACTAAAATTCTTATTTTATTATATCTCCATAATATATTATTTTTTATTTGCCAACTCATAATTTGCAACCAAAAATTTCTTAAAATCGTCAAAATTAATTTAATTAACTTATTTTATTTAATTTTATTAAACTTATTTATTTTTAATTATTTGACAAAAATTTCTGGGGTATTACAATTAGTGGGTTTATATAACATTTCACAATCACCTAGGGGGTGGTTTGGGTAATCTCACACATGAGACGTCTTGGGTAAGTGGTTGATTTGTTTATACTCTTGTGTACAACGAAATGGTAAGTGGAGATTTAGGGTTTTCTTAGTCTAGTGTGCACAATCTTTGAATCTTGCTTTGTTTCCTTCATGCGTGTGAGCACAAAAGATCAGATTTTGTGTTCATAGTAAGTTTCCTAGTTGATCTCATTACTTTGGTGTCACACATACACCACATGGGAGTCTTTCATTTTTGGCACCATAGGAATATGTAGACTAGGGTTCATGGTTTGCTTTGTTGCCAAGGTTTGTGTACACAATTAGCAAGTGTATCTTCTTTGAACATCCATTTATTAGTAATCCTTTAAAGTTTAGAAACTTCTAATTAGGGCATATGAGCATGATGGCTAGGGTTTGCTTGTGGAGCACACATTACACTTTAGAATTTTCTAATCTTGGATTCCCTCTTTGGTGCGCACCAGCCAAGGTATATCTTAGGAAATTTTTATGATTTAGCAAGTTTAACTATGAACACTTTCGATTCTACTAAGGTGAGCACTAAGGTGGAGGCAACGGTTATTTTTTCAAAGCAAACGTTCTAGTGTGCATGGACTTAGGGTGTACATGATCACCCACATGTAACATCCCAATCCCTGAGACTTTTAATTGGACTTAACTACAGGGCGGGTCAGACTAATGTTACTTTACAAGTAAACAACTTGACATTCTATTTCAATTATCTTATGCCTTAATGTAATTTAGGAGTACTTAAGTCAAAATTTAGGAATTAAATCAAATAAGGCAATAATGTAAGAGATAAAAGAAATTCATAAAATTTATTAATTTAATAAAGTGGGGTGCACAACTCAATCTTAAAATGAAACTATTAAAGCAAAATATTAGAAACTTCGGCAACATGCCATTACATAGAAACTAGACACTTTCTAAATTTAAGGAAAAGCTTAACTAATATTCATGGTCTTCATGCATATTCAATTTCTTGAAAAATATGAGAGGAAAGGTGAGCATATAGCCTAGTGGATCCTTTTCAAATAACCAATTTTCTAATTTAGACTAAAAGCACATCCATAATTCGTATACTTGCATACATTAGGCGTTTCGAACAACATTTTGTGTGTAGTTGTGACTTAGACCAAAAGGATTTTCAAAGCTCTTGATTTTCTTAACAAAATACCTCCTTAGAGTGAAAAAGGCATTTCTTATTCAATTTCATTGGACTTAAGGCCTAACCCATATTTTAAGTATTTTGGGACATCACCCATGTGAACTAATCTCATGTAAAAAACATCCATAGTAACCTGCATGTTCACTATGATAGTACATGGTTATTAATCATCATCATCTCATAATTAATCTCATATTCAAGAATCATAAAATAGCGAAAATAAATTTTACATTACAAACAATCTAAAAATCAAAGCATCAATCACCCAAAAAGATATACCAAACATTGAAATAAACCTAAACATGGTACTAGGCATGGCATGGATTCATGAATGCTTAAAACAGGCTCATGTATTAAACTGAAATTGAAATCATAAATTAAATTTTTGGAATTGAAGCATGAATGATTGTAGAAAATTAAACATGCAATGAACATGGTATTAATCTAAATAAGAAAAGATGAGGTTTTAGAAATCACTTACACTTTATCAAGCCTTTTTTCAAAATTTCAACAGAGGGTCCTTCCCTCAACACTTCTAGCACTTCCATGCCACTTAATTAGACACACAAACACTCAAAAATACCTCAAGATCACTCAAGAACACAAGGGTTGCCAAGAAGAATGCTAGAACAAGCTAAGAGGGAAGTGTCAATTCTTTGCTTTGAGATAAAGAATAAGTGTGCACATGGGGGCTTTATATAGATTTTCAAGAGCACCTAGGGGGCCACGATTTTGGCGACTTTGATGAGGGTTTCTTCACATGTGATGGCTAGGTTTTTGCACATAAGAAGACGGCTAGGGTTTTTCCATAAGTTGGCACCAAGATCTGTGTATTGTTAGGTTTAGGTAACTTTCCTATTCTTGACTTTTGGTTTCTTCATTGTGTGTGACAACTAGGGTTTGGTGTGCAGGCATGGTTTCTCATTTAGATAATAGGGCATGGTGTACACACACACACATGGACCAATTTTTGCATAATAAGGCATGGTGTACATGATCAAAATGTGGTATACATGAGATCATTCTTCATGGTTATAGGTGTGGTGTACTTGATCATTTGCAGGGCACATGAGATCATTCTACATGATTTCAAACAAGGGAAACGTCCCTCTAAGGCTGGGTAGGGTGAGAGTATACATGATCATGGTGTTCTACTCATGTTGTTTGCACATGTTTCGAGGTAGCCATACATTTATGGGTCCACATGAATTTGATAAAAATTTATATCTCATTATTTATTGAGAACTAAGGACTTTAATATATATTTTTGTATTTATAGTAAACTATTGCACATTTTCAAATCATCATTTGACTAGGGTGATCTTTATTTCATTTACTTTTCTAATTTAGACTCCATTGAATGGTATTAGGCAAATAAAACCCTAATTTTTTGCCAATTGAGCTGATTTTTGGATATGTTGTCTAGTTGATTGATTTATGTCATTTCAGATCATTTTGGTTTCCTAAGAGTCACTAAATTAAGATTTTCGACCTGCTAAATTTGCCCTTGAAATGGACTAGACTCGATTTCATTTCTCGTTCAAATTTCATCCAATTGATATTGAAATTCTCATGTCATTAAATACATGATTTTTAGTGTATTACACCACATGAGCTCATTTCTAAAATGGCTAGTGTTCCATATTTTGGAACACTTTTTAGTGTGTGGAACATGGTGTACATAATCACACATGGTGGCACACATGATCATGTCATGCTAGTATCATCACCCATATGACTTGCACATGCTTAGGGTTGTTCACCCATTTTCGGGTCCACATGAAATTCATAAAAGTTCATTCCTTTCATTTGACTAAGTTTTTTGGCCCTTATTACATATTTTTGGGTTCACATGAAATCAACAAAAATTTATAACTTCTATTTGGCTAAGGTTTTCTCCATTTTCTTTCCTAATTTAGACCCCACTGAAGCATATTAGGCAAATGAACCCTCAGTTGGACAAATAAAATGGATTTTGGATGTTTATATCAATTGGTTGATTTGTTTCATTTCATTTTAGTTCATTTCATTCTTGTTTCTCAATTTTCATTCTCCTAAGGGGTTTTTGAGCAATTAAAGTAGCTAATTGATCCTTGAAATAAATTGGTCTCATTTATCCTTATAATTCAATCATTTCATTCTCTTTAGTAGAAAATTTTCAGGGTATTTCACTTACCTCCTGTTTTGAAACGAAAAATCATTTTGAAATTTTATTTTTCAAAAAGAGAAATATGTTTTCAAATGTTTTGTTTGGATACAAAGATTACAAGTTGAGTTGATAATGGGTAAGTCTTGTCCCGAGTAAAAGTAAACATTGAAAGGGAGATAGGTTATCTTGATTTAGAAGGTCGATTATTAAGTAAACTTTAGTCTCACCCCTCTACTGGAAATTATCCCACCAGCTCATACAAATAGTTGAACTTGAAGAACACACTTATTTTCTACGAGAAAACTAGAAGGTGGTATTTAAGGGCAAGAAACGTACTAAAATACAAAGGTAGTACCAAAGGTGGAAAACTTTAAAGAATTCAACCAGATATTGAGACCTTGGGTTTAGGAAAGAGACTTGGGTGCTGTCAAGGGTGGCACAATGCATCATAAATGAAAACTTTTAGGACATAGGTTGGAGACTGAAAACATGTGAAAACATAACACTTGATTAGTCAGGACACAAGATCAAGAGGATCTTGTACCTTTGGTTTCTATGTGGTATGAGACGCATAGAAAATTGGGGGTATGGAGGAAACTTGCACTTGGAGAACGACAAGCCATGTTTGGTGTATAGTCAATAACTTCGGAAGAGCTTGTTTTCCTATGCTTGGCTGGTATGGGATGTTAAGTATAGTGGGGCATAGGACACCTGAGTTGTCGAGACATTTGTGAAATTGGTTGGGTGTAGTGAGATCTCTGGGTGAAAGCCTGTGTCGATGGGCAAGTGTGGTATGGGACACTTGAATCTAAAGTATGGGTGGAATCTTGGAATCTTGCTATGCTAGAGTGAAACTTTGTGATTGCATTATTAAATGATTGAATGATTGATTGAATTCATGCCTTACTTGTTTAACTTCACGAAAATACATATCACATGTGTATTGATTTTGATACCAAATCTTGTACCCAACAACATTAGAGGGCCTTGAAACCCTCAAATAATAATCTAATAAGTCACTAAATAAATTGAGAACTTAGAAACATGAATCTAGAATCATTATAATACGAAAGAAATGAAAAGTTTGAGGGAACCATTGCGACAAACTACTAAGGATGGGCCAACCATTTTCTCAAGTATAGAAAAGCGTTTTGTATCTTGAGGATAATGGAGGGTGGGTTGTATACCCAAGATTATAATTCTCTCGAAACCTTTTGTTGTGATACCTTATCGGATACTAAAATGGATTTTGACTTGTAAATAATGGTCGGATCCAAGAGATACGCTACCAGGTTTATTACATTTGACAAGACTGAACCACGACGATACGAGGCACATAATGGTACTGCTTAGGCTTAGATTGAGAATATGCTGACTCTTAAGTTGTTAACCAAGAACGCTAGGAGAGTTACAATGTATTATGAGGGCACTATCTCAGATGCTGCCACAAGTGATGCTACAACCATATATACAAGAACAGATTTTGATGCAACAGTCGGTACCTGTACTTAAGTTTCCAGTTCGTTTGAGGGCACAAGATGACATGGAGGATAAGGAACAAAGGGACATGTTGATAGAGTTCCTGGAAACTCCGCCCATCTCAATTTGATGGCACATCTGGCTGTATGTTGGCAAGCTACTTGTAACACCCTAGCCCCTTGATCCTGTTTCTCACATGCCACTATACGACCCTGTAATCTTGTACTGAATAAAATGAAATAATTCAATTTCATTTGATTGAATTTGAGTGAGGAATGAAAACAGGTCCATTTCAGGAATAAATTTAGGAAGTCCAAAACTCCATTTTAGTGAATCTTAAGACCTCAGACCAAGCTGAAATGAAATGAGATGACATGAACTAATTAACTAGACACCATATCCAAAAATTAGCTCAATTTGGCAAAAATTAGGATTTCATTTGCTTAATACCCTTCAATGGAGTCTAAATTAGGAAAATAAATGAAATGTTGATTACCCTAGCCAAATGTTAGTTTAAAATGTGTATTATCTTCATGTGTAACCAAAAATATATGTTAAAGACATTAATTCTTAGTAAATGATGAAATATGAATTTTTATTGAATTTATGTGGACCCATAAATACATGGCCACCACTAAAGATGTGCAAGTTACATGGGTAGAACACCATGATCATGTACACCCTCACCATATCCAAATTGCATGGGGCGTCTCCATTAAGAATGATTCTATGTGCCAAGTATATGATCATGTATGCCCACACCTACTTAACTACATGGGTCATTTCACCTTGTTTAGAAACCGTTAAGAATGATCTCATGTACACACAAACATTTATCATGTACACCATGCCCCACTTAGGTAAAATTGGCACATACATGCGTGTCAGTGTGTGCACACATGTGAATAGCCCAATAGAAGTTTCCAAAGTCTAATTCATGCTCACAATAGAAACCCTAGCTATCATACACAAAGAAGAAACAAAAATTAGAAATGGGAAAGTTACCTAAACAAAAGGATGCTTCAATCTTGGTGCCACATGGAGGAAATACTGTTAGTTGCATAGCAGATTAATTATATTATACGTATTTTATGTATAATGTGCACTAATATAATAGAAAATGTAGTGTATTTACTTATATTTAGTATAATATGCATTTAGA
>JAJIYU010005548.1:0-22268 GCA_030144865.1 Tinospora cordifolia
TTTATTATATCTCCAATATAAATTATTTTTCATGTGCCAACCCACCATTTGCACCCAAAATTTCTTAAAATCTTTAAAATTAATTTATTCAACTTATTTTATTTATTTTAAATTTTTTGACAAAATTCTGGGGTATTACATATTCATTAGTTTTCTTGAGTTTACCATGTTATTGTTTAACATTAATGAAAGATTAAACAAAAAATCTAATCATGTATCGACCCGGGGATGGATTTTCACCGTGAGTATTCCAACTAGTATTTTTGGGATGTGAAGTGAGGGTTTGAATTTAACCCCTCTTTATCAATGATAAGATTGAAGGTCTGGATTTGACCTAATTCCCTAAACATGGAATACTGAGGTGTAACCTTTTGATCTTAATGACAATTGATAATAAACCTGTAATACCCTGAAATTTGTACAAAATGAAATGAAACGTTATGTACAACATCGTTGGGAATTAAATGAGAAATTTGTTCAATTCATCATAAATTCATTTTTAATGGTCAAATGAGAATTTCATTGCTCAAAAATGTTTCATTGAAATGAGAATTAAGAAAAGTAATGAAGGTGTACTGAAATGAAAACAAGATCAAATTAGAAGCTCAAACCAAGTTGCCACATGCATGCTCAAAGATGGGAATTGCCTAAATAACCCAAAACTGCATTCTAGTATGGGAAACACATAAAATGCCAAGCAAAGAAATCCTAAACGTTCCATGAAGAGTCCCTAAACCAACCTTGTGCATACACACTAGAGAGAAACCGAAAATTAGAGAGTTTCCTAAAATACATGTGAACACAAAATTAGCACAAACCCTAAACTATCCTCACACATGTGTGCCACAAGTGAGTGAGCTCAAATTGGAAAGTTTCCAATGTGGACCCTAGATAATGATTTAGAAAGTTTCCTATGCACACAAAAAGATGTCCAAATCTTTGCTAATCCATATTAGAAAGAATCACAAAATGTGGCTGAACCATATTAGAAAGATGATCATGAGCACACCAAGAAAACCAAGAATGGAAGTTCCAATATTAGAAGGTTACCCATGAGCACACCAAGAATGCCAAGAATAGAAAGTTGCCTTGCTCACCGAAATCCAAGAATAGAAGTTCCTAAGTGTTGTGACCACTTTAAAAACGTGACACCAAGAAATGAACCCAAAATAGAATTTTTCATGATCATAAGCACACCAAATCTTGACACACAAGAAGATGAGCCAAAATAAAAAGTTGCCAAATGTCCAAACCATGATGGATTCCCATATTATCCTCACCTTGTGTACACGACAAGAAGAGTGCCAAAATTGAAGGTTGCTGATTTTGTGCACACAAAATCCATGCAAATCCATGATGCACAAAATAGAAATTAAAATGTTTCCATGCTTTCACATGACGCACAAGAGGAAGGAATGAAGCGGGAAAGAATCCTATGCTATCCATGATGTCCAAGGAAGCAAAATGAAGTTGCCATGCTAGTCTTGTGCACACAAAGGAAGGAAATTCCATGAGATTGACGCCCAAACCAAATTAGCAAGTGAACCTTATGTTCATAGATGAAAAGGAAACTCAAATGAGGCTCAAAACATGTGTTCACACTAAGAAAAGAAAACCCTAATTGCTCACATACCCAAACCATGTGCACTAACGGGAATTGGAAAGATTCACATACCAAAACCTTACACATGAAAGATAGAAAGATTTCCTATGTGAGCACACTCAAAATCATCCCTATGCACACTGAAGACCTATAAAAAGGCCCCCTATGCTCTCATTCTCTTCATCCCAAAGCAAGAGCCGATAAGATCCCTCGTGTTTTCTCTAGCCTCTCTCTTGGCACCTCTTTTAGTCCTTAAGTATTCTTGAACGTTCTTGAAGTGATCTTGTGTGAAGTTTCAGTGTTCTTGAGTGTATTAGAGTAATGAAGTGCTGCTAGATTTCAAAATATTTAAATTGGATTGTTCAAAAAAAGTGGAAGTGATTTCTAAAGTCCTACTTTGTTGTTTGAATTAATGAAACATTCATGCATGCTTAAAATTCAGGTTGTTATGCATGTTTTAAAGTTCAATTTATCAAGCATGCTCTGCTTTCTATTCATCATGTTCAATCATCATGAAAACATGCGATGCTTAAAGCTCACATGCTTAAGTTTATTTTCGATGTGTGTTGCATGAATGTGACATTTTCATGTTGTAATGTTGATATAATACTCATGCTGAATTTTATTGAATTAGTTTATGATTCTTGAATGTTGATTAAAGAAAGGTGATAAATGATAAGAACCACGTACTGTTACAGTAATCTGCAGGGATTATCGTGGGTGTTCCTTACATGTGATTAATTCACATGGGTAAGGTCCCAAAATACATGAAATATGGGTAACACCCTAAGTCCAATGAAATTTAGCATCAGAAATGCCTTTTTTCTCAAGGGAGTATTTTGATAAGAACATCAAGGTTGACCCATTTCAGACTAACTTACAACTAAAATAATACATTGTTTGAATCAGTTAATGATTGTAAGTGTTTGATTTAGATGATTTATTTATATGGAATAATGATTTAGTTGTTTTAGAATGATTTATTGGGCTTTGTGCTCACCCTTTCTATTTTACCTTTTATAGGGAATTGATCACAATGAAGAAGCACGACAATAGTTAGGATATTTTATTTAGAAAGTCTCTATTTAAATGTAAGGGCATGTTGCCCACTTTTGAATAATCCACTGTAGTTTGAATTTGAGTTATGTACTCTTTCTTTTTTTATGAAATAAATTAAGAATGTTAAAGATTTCTTTTATCTCTAATTGTTTTGTCTTGTTGAACTAAATATTTAAATCTAAGTGAGTTAAGTACTCTAAATATTCAACTAGACTTGAGATAGAAGAAAATTAGAAAGTCAAGTGTAAGTCACTAATTAAGTACAAATAAGAACTCAGGGGTTTGGGGTGTTACAAAACCATTTTTTGAATCACATAATCTCATAAAGTGTTTGTTATGCATGTTCTATTTCATTTAAAATAATGAGTTAAATATTTAGAATGATCCATTGGCACGTAAGCTCACCCTTCCTTTTAATCTTTTAGGAAATTGAAAATCAGAGGCTACATAGATGTCACTTAGAATAATTTCATTAGAGATTTTATTAAATTGTAGGGTGTGTTGGCCCAACTTTCTTTAGTTAAATTTTGAAGTTATTTTCTGTTGTAACAAACATAAAGACAATGTTTGTAATACCCTATAATTTTGTCAAATAATTTAAAATAAATAAGTTTAATTAAATTAAATAAAATAAGTTTAATTAAATTAAATAAAATAAGTTAAGTGAATTAATTTTAAAGATTTTAAGAAATTTTTGGGTGCAAATTATGGGTTGACAAATAAAAAATAATACGTTATGGAGATATAATAAAATAAGAATTTTAGTGTAAAAATCGTACATATTTCAATATAAAAAAGTTATCCAAAAAAAATAATATGAAATATCTAAAATATTGAGGATAGAAATATATAAGAAAATAAAAATAAGAAACCTTATTAAAAAAAACTTATTATATACTAATTTTAAGAAAATTGGTTAATTCACATAGTCACACAAGAAATAGAAAGTTGACAAAAAATAGCAATAGGTATAAAATAAAATAGGCAAATAAAGCCTTGATTTGATATTTAAATAAAAATATCAAATAAGTAGAATTAATTATAAAAAAATGACATTTAAGTAGGTCTTTGAAAAAAATAAAAATAAGTAAAAAAAAATTTAAGGAATTACTTTCATTTATAAAAAAAATTATTTAATACAAAATCTGGGTATAATTTTAATGTGTAGCCTAATTGAAAAAAAATAAAAATAATAGTGTAAAAATATAAGATGAAAATAAGAAATCTTTTTTCAAGGTTTATTATATAAGGTTTATCAAATTTATTAGAGAAAGATTAGTAAGATTATTTAGTACATTAAATAATCAGTAAATTTATTTAATAAATTAAACGATATTATTGAATGCAAGAAAATTAGTAAGTTTATTTAATACATCAAATAATCAGTAAGTATAATTCATATATTAAAATATATTATGTGAAAACTTAGGCATAATTTATTGTGTAGATTAATTGAAAAAAAAACATATATATATATATATTAAAGAAAATAGAAATAAAAAAATTTATTAGTCAAATTAATTAATAAAACCTGGTTAGCAAGTTATATATTTATGGGTTACAAAAGTAAAAGTGAGAAATATTATTAATCAGTTATTTAAATAAATTATCTAATTAGCTAGTTGATTTAGATTTAATACATCACAAAAAAAAAAAGAAAATGGAAACATGATATACAGAATTTACAATTTAATTGTACAATTGAAATAGAATAGAAATATAAATTGGATATTGAAAATTTTTTAGAAAATTCGGATAATATAAATAATAAAAAATTCAGATACTGAAAATAAAAAAAATCTCAAAATAAACTATAGAAGTGCTAGCAAGTTTAAATTACAGATATAGGTTGAATTTTTTTTTTTTTGCAATGTATGGATTGCAAAAATTGGCAATTAAATATGTGTATAGATATGGTTTATATTAGTCAAATATAGTGAGCAAAAAAAAAAATAAAATAAAATATGGGCACACCGCCCGAAATATATATGGATTGATTTAAAAAATATATAAAATAAAAATAAAAAATGTGGCACACCAAATAAATTTAATTAAGGTGGAGGTGGAACTCTGTCGGATTTCAGAAGTGTGTAGAAGAAATTTAATTAAGGTGGAAGTGATTTTTAACTTTTACTTCTTTATTTTAGTTTGAATAAATCTTGCATGTGTGATGATGTTTTGAAGTTGAATGATTGAATATATGTTTTAAATACGCATGTTTTATTTATGTAATGTGCCATGAATATACATGTTATGCATGTTTAGAAATCAAGAATAATGATGCACGATATGTTTGAATTGTGCCATGAATAAATATTTGATGGTTCATGTTATGTACATGTTGCATCAATGGTTTAATCTGATATTGTGTGTTTTATCACTAAGAAAAGATTAAATAATAGTTCAATCCACGTACTGGCGCAACGATGAACTGCATAGTGTCATCATGTGTGTTCCACCCCCGATTCGGTTTGCCGGCTTACCTTTGATGATTTTGAACTGGGTTTCCAAGAGTGATCCCACTTCATAGATATTGGCTTTGAGTTTTCAAGAGTGATTCTCTCTCCCAACGATGTGGAACACACATGTAACACCCCGGCCCTCCCGCGGGTTCCCTCGGGCCGCGCTCGCTTAGAAGGCGCGCCCATTCGACTGGGAAGCCACCGCTGCATCGTCCGCCGGGAGTCGGAGTGCTACTGAAATCTATTCTCACATCTATTTCTTTCTTTCTAGTAATAATAAAATCACATTAAAATTGGTACGGATTTTTTTTATTATTATTATAAATTTCTAAGTAAATAAAATGGCTCAGTAAAATTACAAACTAAAATGGAAAGCATCAAGTTCAAATTTAAACAACTTAAAAGTCTCCAAAGTAATCTCAAACATCTAGTCATAGGTAAAATGTTTTAAAACAAAAAGAAAGAAAAGGGGCAAATGCCCAGTTTAGGCAAATTCAAAGATAAAATGTACAGTAAACACTAACAACCTCCTTGGCGATGCTTCAAATAACTGAGTCCTCCACGATGTCTCTCGACTCATGCTGTCTCAAGAATCACCTGAAAAACAAAGGAGGTGAGTTCGAGAGCCTAGTGGATCATACCGCACATCACTAGCATTATTCAGACCAAATTACCAAATATGCAAACACTTTCATTACATTAGGGCGTTTCAAATACTTATTTGTTTTTCGTCGTAGTTAAGACCTAAAGGTTTGTGGCCTCGGTGTCCCCTTCGTGGTCCGGGAGCGAATCCGGAGGCACCGCTTGAAGACCGGTTACCTTTTGGGACCCTGGCGGGGCGTAAGGTCTGAAGTGACACTCAACCCGCAACCACTCTCGTTGAGGACACCCACGATGACACCCTAAGGCCGGTCACCGCGTCGGTATGTGGTTCTCTTGTCGTAATTTAATCTTCTTTAGTTTCACGGACAAGGTTTTCAATCCATAACAGCATGACATACACTAACCTATGCAATTAAAATCATATAATCATTCAAGCAATCTTATCTCTAGAAAGCACATAACCGGACGTCATGATATCATGACAATCATTCCAATCAATTCACACATTCCTAGCAGGATACTAAGTACAAGAATAAAAACAACCATCATGTTTTATCTTTAAAATCCAAATAATAATAGAGAGTATAGTAATCACACCCACATGACTTCTAGAGTCACTCACGGCTCCGCGTCGCCTCAACAATTTTGATCTGAAACAAAAATCAAGATAATTAATTAATTAATCTTTGAGTTCTTCCTATTCACCCAAAATTCCCTATTTTTACTTCACTTTAGATGAATTAGATTTTCACCATCTAGAAGTCCCTTAAAAATTCCTTCCACTCTCAAGTAACTATTTTCTACTTCCATAGGACATTTATAATCTTCTTATATTTACATTCGTATTAAAAGTAACTCTGTTACGAACAAAATAAGACTTCTCAATCTAACATCTATGCTAATCTCCTAAAATATTAATTGTCACCTAAAATTATTTCCACTAATATCAACTCAGGGATTTCAGATTTATAAGGTTATATTTCTCTCAAAAATATCAAAGTAATGATTTTTAGTTCCTAAATTGTTAATCTGAGAGTAGAAATCAATATCAACTAAATAATTCTTCAAAAGTGGTTCATTAAATCAATTCCTATTAGATAAGGTTTTCGAATCTAAAAATCTAATTTAAACCTTAATTTGTTAATTATTTTATAAAAAGTTCTAAGCCAACCTCCTTCAATTTTTACTAAATTAATTTCACCCTTAAAAACTTTTTAAGAAATTCTTTTAACTCCTAAATAAATCTCCAATCATATTTCTCTTCATAAATCAAAGACAATAGTTTTCACATTTAGATCTCTGAAGCTCCGAACCTCCTCAACTTTGATATCTATTTCAAACATCCATCTAAAAATCCACAAGCACAAAATAATAATAGTTCTAACATTAAAAGATTAAATAAGGCTTTAAATTCATATTTTTACTACTAAGAGTTCCAATTTTTCCTAAGCCTTCAAATCTAATATTTCATACTCATTTTCTGTAAATAATTTATTTCGAACTATCAAAATTTTAGAGATCTAACTGTATATGCCTTATACCTGTCAGATCGTTCTTTGTCGTGCAAAGGATGCCAACGACGAAACCTCTTTGTTGCACGTTGCTCATTGCCCAATTGATTTTCTTCTTCACTAACCCGCCACCTTTGTTCCTTTGTTCAAAGTTCATGATTTACAGCAGCAACAAAACCAATTGTGCAAACCATGTTTAGTTCATCATCTTCGTCAAAATGCACCAATTGCTACACAAAAAAATTTAGATTTGAATTGACACCATGCACTATTCATCTTCTTCTTCCTTGCTTCTTTGAATCACAACCAACAAAATTTCAGCTTCAACAAAATTTTGCATTTTCCTCTTTTAATCACGGCCAGCTCATTCTTCATTTTCAGCTTCCTTCTTCGTTCTTCACTCGTCCAACACCAAAACCAACAAAGTCATGAACAACAACAACGAACGACCAGCAACCCCTAAATTTCAAATCTGAATTTTTTTTTTCTGATCTGAATCATGCCCAAACTGTGAATATGGATCCCCAAATTGCAAAATTTGAAAACGCCCAAATTATCTTTGCCCTAGAACGTTCTTCTTCTTCGTTTTAGTAGCAAGAGCAACGGTCCACAACTAGATATTTCTGGTTTTTGTTCCAAATTTGAAGGTTTTTTCAAGCTCGTAATGGTGGTTGATGTGTAGGACAAACCATATCGTGGCTGGTTGTGTGTAGATCTAGCATGATTTGAACTTGCAACTGTGGTTTTGATGGTGACAATGGTAGATTCAGCAAGCTTGAGGAGAAATGGGCTGTTGTGTGAGACACAAACCAGATCTGAACACAAACTAGATCTGGCGTGCTTCGAACTAGATCGACGTGATTTGAGCTTGCAAATCTCTTCTTCTTCATCCACGGCTAGCAACAACGCACAACAGCTCCTCATCTCTCCATAACACACACAATCAGCAACGTTTTCCATGAATGAACGCACTAGATTTGCAGTTCATCTTCTTTATCAAAAGAAAACGCACTAGCAACCCAAAATTTTAGATCTGAAAATTTTCATATCTGAAATCATGCTCAGACTGTGAATACCAACACCCAAATTGATTCAATCGTCAACTCAAATCCAAAAATCAAAGCCCCCAAGTCGATTTGCTGTTCGCCCAAAACCAGAGCACCATTCCTCTTGTCTTTCTTGTTTGTCATACCCGAAGTCACAAAACCCTAAATCATGGTTGTTGAAATTTCATTCTTTTCTTGTTTCAGTCCTCTTTGTTCGATCGTCACTCACCAAAACCAGAAATTAAAGCCCCCAAATCAGAAAAAAAATCCAGATTTCTCTCCAATTTCAGTTCGTGAAGCTTCCGGATTCATCTTCTTTTTTTTTTTCCTTCAGTCAATTTTGGGCCTAAAACTTGCAAAACAAGTTTTCTTTTTTTTTTTCCATTCTTTTGGCCAATAATCATACATATATTTATATAGTTATGAGACATGGTTTTTATCATTGTTTATTTTTCTTCCAATATTAAATCTTCTTTCTCAAACAAAATCTTTGATTTTTAATCCACTAATAGTTCCATCAATTAAAATTTCATTTAATTTTTCAAACCATAGTCTATGCATACATTTAAATAAAAACATGGTTTTAATTTATTTTATTTCTTGATTGACTAATTTATATATATATATATATATATTTTTTTTTTTTTTTTCGTTGCCATCTTTGAATCCACACACAACAACAACTCAAAACGCACCTAAGCTTTGGTTCTTCATCTGGTTTGTCCAACATTAAAATCAAAGCACTAAATTTGAAAATGCATAACTTTGATCTTCCTCTTTCAATCTTGCTGTTCGTCAACCCAAAACCCTCTAAAACTTGAAAGACAAGTGTTCTCTGTTTTTTTTTTTTTTTTTTTTTTTGTTTTTTTTGGCCCTAAACTTGCACTAATCTTTGCCCTAACAAGCTTGGAGAACAAGCTTTCTTTTTATTTCTCCAGAACCATGTAAAACTATATTATTTCTTTATTTTTTTTTCAATCAACCCAGATTTGATTTATTTCCTAAACCCATATTTGATTTTTAACCCACAAATTTCCATATTTTTTCAATTGATCTATGATCTAAAGCTTGGAGCGTAAGCTTGCAGTTTATTTTGTTTCATTCAATCAAATCTAAAATTTCATTTCTCAAACCATCTTTGATTTTTAATCTTCCCATACTTCAATCAACTTATATTTCAATCAATCAATATTTTTTTTTCAAACAAATCTTGGATTTTAATCTACTAATAATTCCATTAACCAATGTTTCGATCAACTGATATTTCATTTATTCCTTTAAACTATAGATTATGCATACATTTAAATAAAACATGATTTTTTTAATTCATTTATTTTTTGATTAACTTTTTTTCTCATTTTTGTCGTCGACGTGCACACATTGCAAAATTACGAGTTATTACAATCTACCCCCCTTAAAGAAATTTCGTCCTTGAAATTTAAATCAAGTTAGTATTCAAATGGTATATTCAAAATTTCTAAAATATACCACTCCCTTAGTTTACTCACTAAGTCTGTAGATCGAATAGGTAGGAAATGCGCTACCTTCGTCAACCGATCTACGATGACCCATACGGTGTCTTCCCCTCTTTAACTTCTTAGCAATCTGGTGACAAAGTCTATTTCAATGCTATCCCACTTCCATTCTTGAATCGAAAGTGGTTGCAACAGTCCTAACGACTTCTAATGCTCGACCTTCACTTGCTGACAAATCAACCTACTCTTTATAATCCCTAGAATAGAACATACTGTTATATTTTAAAACCATTCTGTCTTTAGAAGTGAGTTTACCTGGCTAAACCTACTCAACTCACTTATGTCCCATACTAATTTGCTTAACCTCACTGATCCGGTCACGGAACTAGTCACTAATATAACTCTATTCACGACATTTGTCCAAAACGATTAACATCACGATACTTGAATTCAAATACTAAATACACAATACACCAAACGACAAGAACATACCTTTTATTGTAGGAGTGAGATCTGTCTATGATTGTATCAGTACTTGCGGCGGTGGTGTCACTGTTGGCTGCAAGGTTCTCGCCACTTGCTCCATAATCCTCAGAGTAACCTCTAACATCACTCTCTATGAGATCTCCATGATAATCTTTGAAGTCACTACTACCTCTACTGATGTCTCTGGCAAAAGGGTACCATCACTCTTCTATTCTTGCTTGTCTCTATTCTCATCTCGAGCCCTTTTTCTTCTCAACACCATTTAAGAGTCAAACATTTGATTTAGTACCCCATAATTTTAATCATGATGGATCACAATTTCCATTCATCACAGATGATCGATAACCTATTCCTTTGTGAAATCAAAATCTCGACACTCCCCCATTTTCTTCAACATTTAGATATTGTGACTTGTAATAACTATCATTGATTCTAACCTCTTAATCCCCAAACCTAAGCTCACACCCACAGTACTTCTTTGAACTCACAGTAGCCCCTGTGGGCATGGCTACATCCAATGTTACTGCTAATGGACTTGTTACTAATTGTAGCCTATTTACTAGGTTCTTAGAAATAAAGGATCTAGTGGCACCCGAGTTAAACAAAACTTGGACAGTAATGCCAAACAAGAAATGTACCTTCTACTGCTGGAGTGAGATTTGTTTGGGTGTCTACAACATATAGTCGGGCTGGGTTTCTCTGTGGTGGCTGTGGCTGTGTCTGCTGTTGCTATGCTGCTGTAGCATGTGCTCTGGTAGGATAGTACTTTGCAATGTGCCCTTGTTGTTTGCATGTATAACACAACCCTAGTTTTTTAGCCTGATCTGTCTAATAGTCTCTAGCATGGTCGGGTCGAGCCTGTTCTGCTTGTGGCTGTCGTTGAGGCTAGGGCACTCTATGCCCCTCCTATTTAATCGACCTCTTCTATGTAGGTCCCATAGCCTTTTCTGACCTAATCCTTTTCTTAACCTTCAATGCCTGCTCAAACTCCAGGTCTCTCTTTAAGATCTGTGCCCTCTCCACAGTATTCACAAAGGTCGTCAACTTAAGTAGTGCCAAGATCTTTCTTATCTCCACTTTCAAACCCTCAATAAAACGATCCGTCTTGGACTACTCATCCATGACCAAAGCAGGAGAAAATCTAGCCAACTCTGTAAATCTCTGTTTGTACTCTATGATTGTCATAGTCCTCTGCTTTAGGTTGACAAACTCTGATTGCAATTGTTTCTTCCTTGCTGTGGAGAAAAACTTATTGTAGAACCTTATCTTGAATTCCTCCCAAGTCATAACTGTCTGACCAATGGTGGGGTCATTCACAATCATCTCCCACCAATGGTAAGCTGGCCCTACAAATTGATGCACTTCCAGTGCTAGTCTCCTGGGTCCATATGACCCCATAGCGTCCAGGTGCTTATTCATCTCTGTGAACCACCTGTCGGCTACTGTATAATCACTAGTCCCCTCAAAAGTACTGGAATGTAGCTTCTGGAATTCCACCAATAGGTCCTTCTACTCCCTATCAACCCAACGGGTCTATTTTACAGTACTACCTCCGTGGAAGTGGACCCCTGATGGACCTAAGGCTGAGCCTGTGCCAGTGGCTCTATCGATAACTATGGCTGCACCTGTGGCTGTACCGATACTGATAGTTGTGGTGATGCTGATGGCTGCTGGGTCCTCATAGCCCACTCCACTGCCCTCTGCATCATCTCGGTGATGGCCTCTGGTGTCAGTGTAACCACTACTGGTGCCGGTGTCATAGGAGTGCCCTCATCGCTATGCCCCATCTTGGCTCCATCCCTGCCTCTGGCTGCACCTCTCCTGGGTCTACTTCGACCTCTCGGCGTTATCTACAAGTCAAAGATTTTTTTTTTGAAGTGAAAAATTTTAGTATCTATCGATACCGTTTACTTCATCGTGCCACTGTGACTCTAAATTCAAGTCTCTAAGTTTTCGATTTGTTTCAGTGGCCTAGGGGTTTATGCTTCTAAGTCAACAACAATATGTTTGTTTCTGGGTACAGGAATTTGTGTATCAATACTAAAAATAATATACTATATATTAATCATGCAAGCACACAACAAACAATCAAACAATACACGCTGGCATAATGGAATCCCAAGTTTTCGTTTGTGCTTAAGCATAGACTTCCACTCAGAATTTCCATCACGGCTAACATAATTTCGCCAAATCCAGGTCTCCAAGGATGACACAAGACCCACTGTACACGACCGTCCCATACCAGTAGAATACAGTGCGTGCAAGTTCTTCCAAAGAGTCTGTTCAGTGCCCATTACAATTTTGCAAGTGTCTCGCTCCTTAAGGCTGACGCAAGACCCACCATACGCGACCGTCCCATACCAGTAGAATACAGTGCATACAAGTTCTGCCCAAGAATCGATCACTCACCATACATGGTTCGTCAATCTCCAAGTCCAGGATTCCTCCATACCCTAAAACCCCTATGTGTCCCATACCACATAGAGATCAAGGATACAGGATCATCCCGATCTCGTGTCCTGACCAATCAAGTCTTCGTTTCACACATTTTCAGTCTCTAGCTTATGTCCTAAAAGCTTTTATTTACTTTTATAATCCACTGTGCCTCTCTGGCAACACCCAGTCTCTAACTAGACCTATGGTCTCAATACTTGGCTTGCTGATATGTCTATTGAATCACCAAGTTCAAACTCTATCTTAATATTTATGTGATGTCATCGTTCCTGAGTTTTGCACCTTTCCTGAATAGAGCTCAACCTGTAAGGCCACTACCGAAGTAGAGCTCAACCTACAGGGCCACTACAGTACTTTCGTCCTGTAGCGATTAGCAACTTGAGCACGCTGACATCACCTAAATCTTTACTAGACTTCTATCCACCTAGTAAATGGATTCTACTCATTTTGCCCACTTTTCGAAAGTCAAATCTAGTAGAAATTCTTTTCCAGTGAAAATCAAATCTGGTGAAATTCTCATTTCTGTGAAAAATTTTCTTCTGATAGAATCAATTTTATTCTGTGCAAGTTTCAACCCAGTATTTATAGTAACTGGGCTCTGATACCAGCTTTGTAACACCCCGGCCTCTCCCGTGGTTCGTCCCGTGGGTTCCCTCGGGCCGCGCTCACTTAGAAGGCGCGCCCATTCGATTGGGAATCCACCGCTGCATCGTCCGCCGAGAGCCGAAACGCTACTAAAATCTATTCTCACATCTATTTCGTTCTTTCTGGTAATAATAAAATCACATTAAAATTGGTATGAATTATTATTATTATTATTATAAATTTCTAAGTAAATAAAATGACTCAGTAAAATTACAAACTAAAATGGAAAGCATCAAGTTCAAATTTAAACAACTTAAAAGTCTCCAAAGTAATCTCAAACATCTAGCCATATATAAAATGTTTTAAAACAAAAGGAAAGAAAAGGGGCAAATGCCCAGTTTAGGCAAATTCAAAGATAAAATGCGCAGCAAACACTAACAACCTCTTCGGCGAGGCTTCAAATAATTGAGTCCTCCACGATGTCTGTCGACTCGTGCTATCTCAAGAATCACCTGAAAAAGAAAGGGGGTGAGCTCGAGAGCCCAGTGGATCATACCGCATATCACTAGCATTATTCAGACCAAAATACCAAACATGCAAACACTTTCATTACATTAGGGCGTTTCAAACACTTATTTGGTTTTCGTCGTAGTTAAGACCGAAAGGTTTGTGGCCTCGGTGTCCCCTTCGTGGTCCGAGAGCGAATCCGGAGGCACCACTCGAAGGCCGGTTACCTTTTGGGACCCTGGCGGGGAGTAAGGTCCGAAGTGACACTCAGCCCACAACCAGTCTTGTTGAGGACACCCATGATGACACCCTAAGGCCGATCACCGCGCCGGTACGTGGTTCTCTTCTTGTAATTTAATCTTCTTTAGTTTCACGGACAAGGTTTTCAATCCATAACAGCATGACATACACTAACCTATGCAATTAAAATCATATAATCATTCAAGCAATCATATCTCTAGAAAGCACATAACCGGATGTCATGATATCATGACAATCATTCCAATCAATTCACACATTCCTAGCAGGATAATAAGTACAAGAATAAAAACAACCATCATGTTTTATATTTAAAATCCAAATAATAAAAGAGAGTATAGTAATCACACCCACATGATTTCTGGAGTCACTCATGGCTCCGCGTCGCCTCAACAATTTTGATCTAAAACAAAAATCAAGATAATTAATTAATTAATCTTTGAGTTCCTCCTATTCACCCAAAATTCCCTATTTTTACTTAACTTTAGATGAATTAGATTTTCACCATCTAGAAGTCCCTTAAAGTTTCCTTCCACCCTCAAGTAACTATTTTCTACTTCCATAGGACATTTCTAATCTTCTTATATTTACATTCATATTAAAAGTAACTCTGTTACGAATAAAATAAGACTTCTCAATATAAAATCTACGCTAATCTCCTAATATATTAATCGTCACCTAAAATTATTTCCACTAATATCAACTCAGGGATTTCAGATTTATAAGATTATATGTGTCTCAAAAAAGTCAAAGTAATGATTTTTAGTTCCTAAATTGTTAATCTGAGAGTAGAAATCAATATCAACTAAATAATTTTTCAAAAGTGGTTCATTAAATCAATTCCTATTAGATAAGGTTTTTGAATCTAAAAATCTAATTTAAACCTTAATTTGTTAATTATTTTATAAAAAGTTCTAAGCCAACCTCCTTCATTTTTTACTAAATTAATTTCACCCTTAAAACTTTTTAAGAAATTCTTTTAACTCCTAAATAAATAAGTTTTCTTAACTTAAATAGTTCTAATGCTTCACATTTGTATAAGATTCCAAATAAATTAAATCTCCAATCATATTTCTCTTCATAAATCAAAGACAATAGTTTTCACATTTAGATCTCTGAATCTCTGAACCTCCTCAACTTTGATATCCATTTCAAAAATCCATCTAATAATCCACAAGCACAAAAAAATAATAGTTCTAACATTAAAAGATTAAATAAGGCTTTAACTTCATATTTTCACTACTAAGAGTTCCAATTTTTCCTAAGCCTTCAAATCCAATCTTTCATATTCATTTTCTGGAAATAATTTATTTCGAACTATCAAAATTTTAGAGATCTAACAATATATGCCTTATACCTGTCGGATCGTTCTTTGTCGTGCAAAGGACGCCAACGACGAAACCTCTTTGTTGCACGTTGCTCATTGCGCAACTGATTTTCTTCTTTACTAACCCGCCACCTTTGTTCCTTTGTTCAAAGTTCATGATTTACAGCAACAACAAAACCAATTGCGCAAACCATGTTTAGTTCATCATCTTCGTCAAAATGCACCAATTGCTACACAAAAAAATTTAGATTTGAATTGACACCATGCACTATTCATCTTCTTCTTCCTTGCTTCTTTGAATCACAACCAACAAAATTTCAACTTCAACAAAATTTTTGGATTTTTCTCTTTGAATCATGGCCAGCTCGTTCTTCATTTTCAACTTCCTTCTTCGTTCTTCACTCGTCCAACACCAAAACCAACAAAGTCATGAACAACAACAACGAACGACCAACAGCCCCTAAATTTCAAATCTGAAATTTTTTTTTTCTGATCTGAATCACGCCCAAACCGTGAATATGGATCCCCAAATTGCAAAATTTGAAAACGCCCAAATTATCTTTGCCCTGGAACGTTCTTCTTCTTCATTTCAGTAGCAAGAGCAATGGTCCGCAACTAGAAATTTTTAGTTTTTGTTCCAAATCTAAAGGTTTTTTCAAGCTCGTAATGGTGGTTGATGTGTAGGACAAACCATATCGTGGCTGGTTGTGTGTAGATCTAGCGTGATTTGAACTTGAAACTGTGGTTTTGATGGTGACAATGGTAGATTCAACAAGCTTGAAGAGAAATGGGCTATTGTCTGAGACACAAACCAGATCTGAACACAAACTAGATCTGGCATGCTTCGAACTAGATTGACGTGATTTGAGCTTGCAGATCTCTTCTTCTTCATCCATGGCCAGCAACAACGCACAGTAGCTCCTCATCTCTTCATTCTTCATGTCATCATGGCCATAACACACACAATCAACAACGTTTTCCATGAATCAACGCACCAGATTTGCAGTTCATCTTCTTTATCAAAAGAAAATGCACCAGCAACCCAAAATTTCAGATCTGAAAATTTTCATATCTGAAATCACGCTCAGACTGTGAATACCAACACCCAAATTGATTCAATCGTCAACTCAAATCCAAAAATCAAAGCCCCCAAGTCGATTTGCTATTCGCCCAAAACCAGAGCACCATTCCTCTTGTCTTTCTTGTTTGTCATACTCGGAATCACAAAGCCCTAAATCATGGTTGTTGAAATTTCATTCTTTTCTTGTTTCAGTCCTCTTTGTTCGATTGTCACTCACCAAAACCAGAAATTAAAGCCCCAAAATCACAAAAAAAAATCCAGATTTCTCTCCAATTTCAGTTCGTGAAGCTTCCAGATTCATCTTCTTTCTTTTTTTTTTCCTTTTAGTCAATTTTGGCCCTAAAACTTGCAAAACAAGTTTTTTTTTTTTCCATTCTTTTGGCCAATAATCATACATATATTTATATACTTATGAGACATGGTTTTTATCATTTTTATTTTTCTTCCAATATTAAATATTTTTTCTCAAACAAAATCTTGGATTTTTAATCCACTAATAGTTCCATCAATTAATATTTCATTTAATTTTTCAAACCATAGTCTCTGCATACGTTTAAATAAAAATATGGTTTTAATTTATTTTATTTCTTGATTGACTAATTTATATATATATATATATATATATATTTTTTCGTTGCCATCTTTGAATCCACACACAACAAAAACTCAAAACGCACCTAAGCTTTGGTTCTTCATCTGGTTTGTCCAACATTAAAAGCAAAGCACTAAATTTGAAAATGCATAACTTTGATCTTGCTCTTTCAATCTTGCTGTTCGTCAACCCAAAGCCCTCTACAACTTGAAAAGCAAGTTTTCTCCTTTTTTTATTTTTTATTTTTTGGCCCTAAACTTGCAATTTCCTTTTTTTTTAGCTAATCTTTGGCCTAATAAGCTTGGAGAACAAGGTTTCTTTTTATTTCTCTAGAACCATGTAAAACCATATTATTTCCTTCTTTTTTTTTTTTTCAATCAACCCAGATTTGATTTATTTCCTAAACCCATATTTGATTTTTAACCCACAAATTTCCATATTTTTTTCAATTGATCTATGATCAAAAGCTTGGAGCATAAGCTTGCAGTTTATTTTGTTTCATTCAATCAAATCTAAAATTTCATTTCTCAAACCATCTTTGATTTTTAATCTTCCCATACTTCAATCAACTTATATTTCAATCAATCAATATTTTTTTTTTCAAACGAATCTTGGATTTTAATCTACTAATAATTCCATTAACCAATGTTTCGATCAACTGATATTTCATTTATTCCTTTAAACTATAGATTATGCATACATTTAAATAAAACATGATTTTTTTAATTCATTTATTTTATGATTAATTTTTTTCTCATTTTTGTCGTCGACGTGCACACATTGCAAAATTACGAGTTATTACAACAGAGATTAAACTCTTTCGGTCCGAATGTCAACCATAAACAAGAAATTTGTTTGAATTGCCTAATGTACAAAAGTTTTAGATATGCTTGGTTTGTTTGAATTAAAATAATGATTTAAATGTTTAGAAAGATCTACTGGGCTATGTGCTTACCCTTCCTTCTATTTTTCAGGTAAATGATTTACATGAAGACCATGAATATAGTTAGGTTCTTTTTATTTAAAAAAAGTTTCTAATTTTTATGTAAGGGCATGTTGCCCAAGTTTTGAATCTTCTAATGCAATAGTTTTTCTTCAAGATCAAATTATGTGCCCAATATTTTTCAATTATTGAGTTTATGAATTTCAGTTATTTCTTGTACTATTGCCTTATTAAATTCTTAAGTTTAAGATATGTACTGTTAAATACAATCAAGGCATGAAATAATTGAAATAGAAAGTGATGCAAGTTGTGTACTTGTAAATGTAACACCGGCCCGGCTCGCTGTTTGGTTTCGTCCACTGTCAAGAGAATGATGGTCATGTCCAATGCTTAAAGATACAGGGGTTGGGGTATTACAATGTTCCTTTAAATTTTGAATTGATGAATGGAATTGATTTATTTTATTAAATGATTTCCAATTATGTCTGATGAAATCTAAACCAATAATTATCTCATAGAGATGAGACTGAGATAGAAAGAAAAGAATTATGTGACATCGACCTGCCTCTCGGGTGACCCCCCTATCTTTGTTATACTTGAGGGCAGTGCAGTAATTGTGCCCTCCAAATTGAAATTGGTCAAACTGGGCCATGAGGGGGAGGCTAGGTTTTACATCGCTACATTCCTCTCCTTCTTTAACTACAAGGCCATTCACCTTTGTTGTTCTCTGCAATGACATTCTTTTCTCGTTCATTATTATTCAAATCATGTTCTTCTATTGTTCTTTTGTTGACATCATCATTCACAACTACAGCTGACTGCACTACTGCATTCTTCTCCTTCTTCAACTGCAACACCATTCATTGCTAGTTCATATCATTTTTGCTCACACTGCTACTTTGGTTTGGTTTTCCTCTACGCTTTGGATATTCAAATTTCCTCCTTCAAATATTAGCGTTGAAATTACAAGTGGGCATTGACATTACAACCCAACATATTCATTATCTATTCTTTTAAGTCATACTGTGGGCGAACGAGATGACTCTCTTTAATCTATTAGAGTTCCATTAGACGACTATAATTATTCTTATTGGAGTTAAGTTATACATAACTTTTTGAAAGGAAAATATTTATGGGGTATGTTACTGGTATTAGTGCCAACCCAATGGATCAAACTAATGACAAATATGCCAAACACTTTGATATTTGGGATGCTAAGAATTCCAAAATTATCACTTAGGTCAATAACTCTATTTAGAAAAGAATTGGTACATAGTTAGCCAAATTTGAAAGTGGTTAAAAAGTTTGGAATCACTTGGCACGATTATATACCCAATTTGATTTTGCTAAACAATGCTAATTAGAAGTTGATATTCGAGCAATTTGGCAAGGAGTATGAATATTCAAGAGTTTTATAATGTTATATCGAATCTTTGGGATCAATTAGCCCTCACTGAATATGGTGGTTTCAAGCCTTTGCTCCTTATATTGTTCGTTAAGAGGAGCAATGTCTTGTTCAATTCTTAATGGCCTTTCGAGATGATTTTCAAGATCTTCATAGTACTATATTGCATCGTAGTCCATTCTGTTAGTAGATTTAGTGGTTAATGAACTCTTAATAATGGAAGTAAGGTTGAAGTCTCAAGCAGGGAAAGTGTAACACCCTGGGCCCACAACGTACCGATATTGTCCCTACCTTAACCACCACTGATTGGGTGTAGGGTTTTATTCTTGGCAAGACTTGAACTTGAATCCCCCAAAAGCGCTTGACACTAATAAGGCTTGCAATTGTTCATTTAGCCTAGACATCGCTCTAGTGTCGGATCGATGTGGGATATTACAATTTACCCCCTTGGAACAGTCTTGTCCTCAGGACTCACACCTCCGTTACAGCTAGTGTGGCTTTGATACCATTTGTAATACCCTTGGGCCCACTACATACCAATATTGTCCCTACCTTAGCCACCACTGACTGGGTGTAGGGTTTTGTTCTTGGCAAGACTCGAACCTTAGTCTCCCAAAAGCGCTCGGCACTAGTAAGGCTTGCAATTGCTTATTTAGCCTAGACATTGCTCTAGTGTCGGACTAATGTGGGATATTATAGAAAGTGCTTCTTCCAATAGCTGTGCCATCCGTCTTAGCTGTCCCACATAAATGTTCTGCTCCTTCTCAGAACTGACGTCAATCTAAAGTTGGCCTTGATAAATGTATGTAATACCCTAAATTCTCTGTACTCAACAACTAAATGAAATTTATCATTTATTTAGAGAAATTTAGGCACAAAATGAAACCAGGTTCATTTCAGGGCTAAATTTGGCAGGTTCCAAAACTCTCATTTAGTGCCCCTTAGGGACCCAAAATAACTTGAAATGAAGTAAGATAACATGAACTAACTAAGGGGACAACATATCCAAAATACAGAACAATTGGTCAAGATTTAGATTTTCATTTGCTTAGTTACCTTAGTGGGTCTTAAATAAGGAAAGTTTTTGAGGAAATATCACCTAGGGCCAAACCATACCTAAAAATGTGCATTAGGTTCATGTGATTCAAAAACTATAGGATGTAAATCATAATTTCATGTAAATAAGGAGATATTAATTTTTATTTGATTTTTGTTAACCATGAAGTCATGGCCACCCCTAACATGTGTAAGTTACATGGGTGAAATACCATGATCATGTGCACCCTGCCGTACCCAAAGCTCCATGGGATGTGTCCATTATTTGAATCCTTGTAAAATGATCCCATGTTCCATCCAAATGATTCAATACACCCACATTAGTAGACGTTTTATATGGTCTAGAAACCATGAGACATGATTCCATATACACCCCCACTTGATTATCTACACCCACACCTACTTAAGCCAAAATCGACCCAACCATTTACATGTGTGTGTGTACACACAAGTGAGCAACCCTATTTAGATAGTTTCTTGGAACCAAGATGAACATCTTTGACTATTATATGCTTGATGTCCAATAAATAAGAGAATGAGAAAGTATTCCTTGTGTGTTTGTGTGATGAGCAAGTAAGGAAACCAAAAAGGAAAGTTTCCATGAGCACATATAGGATGCCCCATTTGAATTAGAATATGATTTAAACCTCTTTTGTGTTCACACATAGTTAGGAAATAGATTGTACTCATATCTTTTGAATTAGAAAGCCATAGTGGTCCCACTTGCCAACCATGAGTACACTTGCCCTCTTAATGCAAACCATCCCCTTATGAGTTTGAAAATATGCCCAAACGTGGTGAGCTACCCTAGCTACCCTAGATGGCCCCTTGTGCTCATGAACACCTATAAATACCCCCTCTTGCTCACTTTCATCTCATCCCAAAGCAAAGAGTTGACACTTCCCTCTTTGCTTGTTCTTGCCCTCTTCTTGGCACCCCTTCTCACTCTCTTTTCTTTCTTATGTGAGAAGTTCTTATTTCAGTATTTTAGAGAGTTGTTAAAGTAGTTTTGTTGGTGATAAGAAGTTCTTGAAGTTCTAAAAGTGGTAGATAATGGGAACCTTTGCAGGATTTTACAAAGATCCTCGAATTAAGGTGGAGGGGATTTCTTAAACCTCTACTTTGCTATTTTAAATTTCTAGCATGTTCATGCTTGTTTAAATTCTGATTTTCAACATGTTTTATTTTAGTTTCAGCATGTTTGATTATATTTTAATTTTAGTTTAGCATGTGTTTATGTTTTAATCACTCATGAGAGCATGCCACACTTAGCATCCATGTGTAGGATTCAATTCAATGTTTCAAACATGCTATGTGACGTTTTCATGTTTTCTTTATTGTTTAAAATTTTGATATTTGTATTTTGAATTTCTTTTATGATTATGTGATTCTTAAATATAAGAAATTGAAGATAAAAACCACGTACCATCATAGTAGTCTAAGTGATACTATGAGTGTTCTTTGCATATACTTAGTGTATATGAGTAACATCACTAAGTGTAGATGTGTTATAAAATACTTGGAATGTGGACGTGTGATCCTTATTTTCATTGGAATGTAACACCCCAACCCCCGTATCATTAAGCATTGGATGCATCCACCATTTTTTGACAGTGGACTAAACCAAACGGCGGGCTGGGCCGGTGTTACATTACAAGCGACGCACACTTGACTTTCTATTTCAGTCATTTCATGCCTTAATCATATTTAACTGTACATAACTTAAAATTAAGAATTTAATAAGGCAATAGTATAAGAAATAACTGAAATTCATAAACTCAATTAATTAAATAAAATTGAGTACATAATTTAAAA
>JAJIYU010005549.1:0-22109 GCA_030144865.1 Tinospora cordifolia
TTCAATTTTTCCTTCACTCAGTTGATTCCATAAATGGACTCCCAACACTTGACATCACAACAAATTTTAAATAATTGCTTACAATTCTTCCACCATTACTAAAATTCTGAGGAAAAAAAAAAAAAGAGTTCGGAGCAATAACTTAGTTTTCACATAAGTGAACAATCAAGCTAAACATTATATGCAGAAATCTATCCTTAATATATCTTCCTAAGCACTAATCCTCAAATCGGGATCTGCAATGAGGATAAGATGCACCAATGATGATCCGATTTACACTAATTCATATTATGCGGTCCAAACCTCACGATTATTGACATGTTAACAACAACTGAATTTTCAAATCTCAAGAAAACCATTTCTGCAAAACACTAATAACAAACGGAATTCATGTGCCCGCCAAAAATAAAAAAATAAAAAAAAATAAAACTTCTTCCCAACAAATAATTGAATTTCTTGACGCGAGAATGATTATTTACCTGCGAGTAAATCCGCCATTAGAGCTCTGCCAATCCCCCATTTGAAGCCCCATCAAAGAACTCAAAAGAACAGAAAGACGAGGAGAAGGATGAAAGCCACGGATTGAAGCAGAAACTCTGTATATATATGTTCGCATTTGAAGTTGACACGTTTCGACTCGTTACGCTGTCATCCACGTGGCATCAGCTCCTCGTAGCGCGAAATGTGAAAAGAAGAAGCAGAGGAGCATGCATTCTTACGCGGCTTCGAACGTACCAATGGTTGGAACTGTGACCGTCAATTGAGCAACGTGTGTGATGACGCGTGGAAGCTGCGCCGTCGATTGCTTGTGCTCCTTTTTCCCGAGGAGCCCACGTTTCTATCCGGGCGTATTTGTTTAAAATTCTCCCTACACAAAAAATAATTATGGAAAAATATTATTAAATAAGTGATTAAAAGAAGTGATTGTAACTATATTTATTATTAAAATTAATTTTAATAATTATGGTAGTAATTTTAGATTAAAATTAATAATTTTCTCTTTTTAAAAAAATAAAATTTATTTATTTATTATTAAAATTTTAAAATTAAAATGATACAAATTTTTTATTTCATTTATTTTCCATGAAATTTGATTTATTTTTATTAAAAGGCATATATTATATATTTAATTTTTAAGGTGTTCAAGGTGACTTAAAAACCAAAAGATTTTTAACTGAAGCAAATTTTTATGTGTTGGATGCTCTCAAGAAAAACTTATTTATTAAACTATTGCCAACTAACATTGGAATTAAATTTCTTGCATTTATGAAGTCATACACAAGGTAACATTTGTGGGTTCATTTACTCACCATGTGAATTATTTAGATATTTTACAGTTTTAATTTATACATCAATAATTCATAACCTAATGTTTACAAGATTGTTTGCTCAAAAAATCCAATTATGAGGTCATTTTTCATAATATCTAATAAAAAAATACATCTTGATAATACTACCAAGTTTATATCACAAGCTTTTAATAATTATTGTATGTTAGTTGGAATTAATATTTAACATCATGTTACTTATATGATTTAGCTAAATCATTTATTAAATGCTTTCAATTAATAGCTAGTCTATTAATTAGAAAAACAAATCTCTGTGTTTCTATATGGAGACATGTTATTTTACATGCAACAAATTTTATATTCATTTGGTGTAACAACTCGGGCCCACCGTGACAATATTGTCTCTACCTTAGCTACCAGGGTGTAGGGTTTTGTTCTTAGCAAGATTCAAATCTAAGTCTCCCAAAAGCATTCGACACAATCTACCCTTGAATGCACATTTAGCCCAGAAGTCCTCCTGGAGGTTTGAATCTCTCAAAAGCATTCGGTACTAGTAAGCCTCGTCATTGCTCATTTAACTCAGACATCGCTCTAGTATCGGATCGATGTGGAAAATTACATTAAGCCAATGAGTTACATAAAATTTCTTTTTCACGATTGGTTTATGGTCAAAAGCAAAATATTTTCTATTTAAGCATTTTTTTGTATATAAAATATATTTCAATTGCTTCACAACAACAAATTAAAATGGGTCATTTATGGAGGTTAGGTATATATGTTAGATATGAATCTTCATTTATAATTAAGTATCTAAATATTTTTTACAGTATAATTTGCTAAGTGTCATTTTGATGAGACTGTTTGTATAACATTAAGGGGAGAATAAATTAGTTGAAAAAAATAAAAATAAAATATTTTATTATTATCCCAATATGATCTTGACACAAAGCAATGTGAACATGAAGTTCAAAAGATAATTCATTTGCAAGGTATTGTTCATAAATTTTTAAATGCATTCACTAATTTTAAAAGAGTAACTAACATATCAACTGTCAATGCTCCAACTCATATTAAAGTTTCTATATGACAATTTGTTGCAAAATGAATCTAACATTCATCCAAAGCATGATAGACTAATTGGTTCAAAAATAAAAATTCTTAAAAAAGAAAATGAACAACTAATAAGGATGTTCAAATAGAGAATGCAAGTATTGAAGGAGAGATTGTTGACATAACTAATAATAAAACTCTTGAAGAAATATATGTACCTAAAAATAATGAAGAAATATTAATTAGTTATGTTAATGCAGGGATGAGATGGAATAAAAAGAAGTTACTAATGGTATATTTGTATATAAAATAGCACATGATGTTATGAATGAAAACAAGAATCTTGAATCTAAATTTGTTGAAGAATGTTGTAATAGACATAATTGATAAAAATGGAAAGAAACAATTCAGATAGAGTTAGACTTAATAACAAAACATAATATTTTTGAACTTGTAGTTCAAAGGCCTAAAGGTGTGACCTCTGTAGGATAGAAATGAGTTTTCATGCAAAAATGACATGAAAATAATGAAGGTATAAGATATAAAGTGTGATTTATTGCACAAAGGTTTTCATAAAGGATGAGTGTTGATTATGAAAAGACTATGGTTTATACAATTAAATTTATAAATTGTATTAACCTAGCAGTCCAAAAAATATTTAAAATGCATCTAATAGATGTAGTTACAATTTACTTATATGAATCTCTTGATAATGATATTTATATTAAAAAAAACTCATAGTGATTTTGGATGCCTATAACATCTAACTTAAATTCCTAATAAATTTGTTCAATAAAATTATAAAGATCTTTATATGAACTAAACAATCTGGATAAATATGGTACAATCATCTCAATGAGTATTTGTTTTAAAAAAAGGCTATAAGAATGATTCAATTTGTTTATGTGTTTTTATTAAGAAAATTGGATTCACATTTTTTTTATACTTGTTATATATGTTGATGACTTGAACATTATTGAAAGTCCTGAAAAACTTCCAAAAGTAATAGAATATCTAAAGAAAGAATTTGAAATGAAACATCTTGATAAAATTAAGTTTTATCTCCACTTACAAATCGAACATTTATTAAGCAAAATTCATATTCATCAATCAACTCATACACTAAATATTTTAAAAGGATTTTACATAGATATAACTCATTTATTGAGTACTCCAATGGTTAATCGTTCATTTGGTGTAACTAAAGATCATTTTCAACTTCGAGAAGATAATATATATAACTACGTGGTCATGAAGTATTACATCTTAGTACAATTGGTGTAATAATGTATCTTGCTAGCAATAAAAGGCTTGATACAGCATATTTTGTGAAGTTATTAGTAAAGTATATTTTTTTACCTATAAGAAGACATTGAAATAAAGTTAATTATATTTTTAGATATCTTCGAGATTCAATGAATATGAGTTTAATTTATTCAAATGAATCTTAAGAATAATTAATTGGCTATGTAGATGCATGATATTTATTTAATCCATAAACAAATAAGATCATAGACAAGCTATTTATTCACATACGACAGCACTGCTATATCTTACAGGTCTATCAAACAAATATTAACTATGACATTATCAAATCATGTTAAAATAATAACAATTTATGAGGCAAGTCGAGAGGTGTTTGCTTAATATCGATAAATGAACATATTAAAAGATGGTCATCTTTAAAAAATGATAATCTAACAATATTATATGAAGATAATTTTGCATGCATCATGCAATTAAAAAGAAATTAATAAAACATATTTTGCTAAATTATTTTTCACATAGGATCTTTAAATGAATGATGATGTTGATGTTCAACAAATTCATTGAAGTGAAAGTTTGACTTAAATGTTTACAAAACTATTATCAACTATAGTATTTGAAAAGTTTGTTTATAATATTCAGATGCGTTGGCCCAAAGATCTTAAATGATGTTACAAATAAGGGGGTAAATATAAGTATTGCATGTATTGTACTCTTTTTCCCTTAATCAAAGATTTATCTAGGGGTGACAATTTGTGACACGACATGATAACCCGACACAAACACGACACGAAGTTAACGAGTTTAGGTCTAAACGGGTTGAACACGATTAAATACGACTAAATACGGGTCATGAACAAGTTAACCTTATAAACCCGAAATGACCCATTTAATATGATTAAAAATAAGTCAATAAATAAGTTACACATAAGTTAATATTATATAATACATTAAGAATAATTTTAATTTTTAAAAATATTTTAATTTAATTTTAGTAAATTATATTTATATTTTTATATTTAGTTAATATTTTAAAAAAATAATTTTAAAAATTAGGCATATATTATTTGAGATATTTTTTTAAGAAAAATGATTATATAATAAATTAAAAAAGTATTATGTCCTTTTAAAAATAAACTTTGTCTTTAGCAAAAAATATTATACTCAAATTAAAATATAAAAATAAGTCAATTTCTCAAATATTTTAAAAAAATCTCCTAAAAACATTAAACTTAATTTTTTTAATATTTTTTTGTTTTTTTAACATTTTTTTGTTTTTTTAACTTGCCTTAAAAATTATAATATCTCTTTTTGTCTTAGCCTAAGATATTATATAATTTCTCATAAAAGCATAAAGCCTAACTTTTAATATTAATTTTATTTTTGGACAAAAAATACTACACTTAAATAAATATATAAAAAATAACGTGATATCTCAAATCTTTAAAAAAATTCCTGAAAAAAGCAATGCATGTATAAATACTTAAGGAGTAGCTTGATATATCAATTTTTTAATATTATTATTTTATTTTTTAATAAAATTATTACACCCAAATAAAAATTATAAAAAATAATTTGATCTCTCAAATCTTTAAAAAATTAGTGCAATGTATATATAAATATTAAAAAAGTAGTTTTTTTGACAACATAAGTTGTTAGCTCATTTGGTTAAAGTTTAAAATAATAACCTAAATGTCATGGGTTCAAATCTTGGTAAAACCAACTTTTTAGTTAAGTTATTATAGAATTTATTAAACGTGTCTAAACGGGTCATAAACAGGTCACCCATTTATTTAATGTGTCGTGTTCGGGTTTACATGTCATGACCCGATTAATAAACGGGTCGTGTTCGAGTTGACATATCATGACACGATTAATAAATGGGTTAACTCGTTTATGACCCGCCGACACGAATTGTCACCCCTAGATTTATCTCATTGAGTTTTCTTGACAAGGTCTCTAAGGAGATAATTTTTGGGAAAAACACATTTTTGTATAGAAAATAGAAATAATTACATAAATATCTATATTTTTATTTTTATACAAATATTAGAAACTTAATATCAAAAATACTGAAAAACATTGATTAACAACTATTGGTATACTGTAGGTATAACATTGATATAATATTTAGCTTATAAACAACTTTATAATATTGGTATATAGTCAATGTAATATTGATATAAAATTTAGCTTATAAACAATGATATAACTTTAGTATACAATTGATATATACCTGGTATAATATTTAGCTTATAAATAATGGTATAACATTTATATATTGTTAGTATAATGTTGGTATAAAGTGCTATAAAAATCATTGATTAATGATAATTAATATACCAAAATTTAATATATATTTGATATAACATCGGTATACTTTTAATATAATAACATTATAATATCAAATAAATAATGGTATACATTTAGTTAATAAACAATGATATAATATTGGTATAAGAATGGTATAACAATGATGTAAAACCCATTGATCAACAAGTAATAATATACCAAAAATTGGTATAGAGTTCTTCTTTTAGCACTTTTATTTTTATTTTTATTTCTTTTCTTGGTTTCTCAACTCCGATGCTCACCACCATTGCTGTCACCACCACTACATCTATTGCAGCCCCTCTGTCACTAACATTGTAGCCTCTCTTCACCACCTCCCAGTGTTGCAAATGAAGCCCTGGAAAACCTTTACGGTTGATGCTCGTCATCGCCTCTCTTCACCAGCCTCTCACCACTGCATCTGCTACTCCCAACCGGACAACCAGTGCTACTACTATTGGACATTGCAACCCCTCTGTTGTTGCCATTGCAACCTCTCCTCACCACCTTCACCGTGTTGCAAATGAAGCAACGGAAAACCATCGCTGCCAACACTCATGTCTTTTAACTCTCTTCGTTTCTTTTCATCTCCTCTTTAAAACCTTCGCTTATTATTTTTTTGTTTTATTCTGTAACACCCCGCCTCCCCTGAATTCTTTTCTTTTTTGAGAAATGTGGACCCCACCACTCGGCCGGAAGGTGAGCCAGTGTCACATTATTTCCATTTTTACTCTTTCCATTTCAATTCCAAATCTTTGGGATTTTTTTGAGTATCATTATCTCATAAACATTGCTTAATAAAGTGACAAATGATCTTAATAGAAATCTAATCTCATTAATTGAAATATAAGAGGTACAAAACCTACTCATGTAATGACTCAGAAAAATAACATTTTAGAAAATTTAAAGAAAATAATATCATATCATTAATCTTTTCCAAAATTTAAAGGTACATAGCCTTTGTGTCTATTACAACAGAATTAATCTCAAATAACAAAGTTTGGGCCAACATGCCCTATAATTAAATAAAATATTTTAAGTAAAATAATGTTTAAGTAGCTATCATGCTGCCTTTGTTTATCAACTTCTTGAAAAGTTAGAAAAAGGAAGGGTGAGCACAAAGTCCAATAGATCATTCTAAATATTTACTTCAGTATTTCAATAAATAAGACATATGCATGAGACACTTTCAAATATTACGTGATTCAATCAATTTATTGTTTAATACTTGCAGGTAAGACCGAAAGGGGTTAATGATGCAGATTATGAAGTTGACAAAGATGACACGAATAAATTAATTAATGGTGATGATGCTTTGCATATTCCAAGAGGATCGATTACAAGGGCACGTGCCAAAAGACTTAAAGAAACACTACTTGGGCTGGTTCAAGACATTGGGGTCAAACAAGGTGTTAATAGTTTTGCCAACTTTAATATGGGCTTCGATAAATCAAAATAAGTTACGAGTGTTATCCAAGTGCAGGATAGTCAAAATTATAAGAAATAAAAAGAGCTCTAGTAGAAATTCATGTGTGGACAGAATAATTCAAGTCATAATCTCATTAATTTGAGATGATAAAGTTGGTTTATTGGTCATTATTAGAGGTTGCACGAAATTAGTTAATTTCCTATGTGTTATTTGTCTTTTATGTCAAACATTTTCAGTTTTCAAGGTGTAATAAATAGTGTGTTTGTGTTTGGAGTTAATGCGTTGTCCATAGGAGTTACTAGTGGAGTTGTGATATGTATTAAGTGTTAGTTAGTGCAGAATCTTCAATTCTCATGTCTAAGTTAATAGCTATTTATTTTTGTGACTTTTTGTATTCCCTGAAGTTATACCCAGAATTTGTATAAATTGGCTTGCTCCTCTTTGAGGAAGGCATCAAATCAGTAAAGTGAGTGTTTAATATGAACATTTCAAATTTGAGAGAGGCTTTCTCTTAGGTTCTTCATTGAACTTTTCCAGACTTATCAAGGATTGATCAACCTGGTGATGTTTAACACTTTGGGTTCTTGTTTTTTTGTTATTCAAGGGTTCAAGTAGATTATTAAATCTGATTTTAGCTTTTTGGGGGTGAGCATACTACCTTGAATGGGGGTTCTTAGGATCTAATTCCTAGCAGGTCCGCATTAGTTGGTATCAGAGCTTCGGTTCTAAGATCAGGTTATATATTTTTGTTTCATCAATTTTATTTCATATTTCTATTGCTTCATTTTTATTCATCAGTTTTCTTTCATTTGTCATCTTCTTTCATCTTTTTGTTCATTGTTTCCTTCTTGTTCAAATTCTCTTTTCTTTTCATTACTCTTGAATGTGGTGTTGGGTGATTTTAGAGATATAATAGATAGGCAAGCTGCAGAGCTTCAAAATTTATAGGAACGACCTCAAAGAGATTATAATCCAAGAGGGCGTGCAAGGCATCATCCTATACATTTGGATGGAGATGTTGATGAAGATGAAACCATTAGTTGGGATGAAGCTGATTACAAATCTGAAGTTGAACTAGGTAGAAATAGGCATAAAGGAGTTAGGCAAGGGAGGGGTTTCCAACAAAATTGCCCTAGAAGTAGGGATGAGAGACATAGGAATTTTGGAAACATTAAAATGAAGATTTCGCCTTTTCAAAGTAAAATTGACCCAGAAGTTTATTTGGAGTGGGAGAAAAAACATTGAGTTAATTTTTTATTGTCATAATTACTTAGAAGCAAAAAAGGTAAAATTGGCAGTAATTGAGTTTTCATATTATGCAATCATCTGGTGGGATCAGCAAGTTACGAATAGAAGGAGAAATCAAGAGCAACCTATCGAAACATGGAGAGAAATGAAAGCTTTAATGAGGAAAAGGTTTGTTCCTAGTCATTATTACAAGGAAACTTATCAAAGACTACAAAGCCTTACAAAAGGGTCAAAGAGTGTGGAATAATATTGTAAAGATATGGAGGTGGCTATGATAAGGACTACTGTGGAAGAAAATCGGGAAGAAACAATGGCTCAATTTCTAAAAAGGTTGAACTAAGAGATTGTTGATGTTGTAGATCTTCACCATCATATTGAGCTAGAAGACATAGTGCACATGGTGATAAAGGTAGAAAGGAGATTGAAAAATAAGCGGGCTTCAAAGTCTACCTCAGCTTCTAGTTCTTATTGGAGGTCAAATTGGAAGAAGGATGATAAATTATTTCCAAGGAAACACCCAAAGGCACCATCGAAGTTTTTGTGAAAGGTAAATCTACTTCCCAACCTTCTAGAAATAGAGATATTAAATGTTTTAAACATTTGAGGATTGAACGTATCGCTTCACAATGTCCAAACAAAAGGGCAATGATCCTGCATGATGAAGGTGAAGTGGGGACAGAAAGTGAGAGCAAAGATTCACTACTTTCATTTGAGAATGCAAGTGACGATGACATCCAATATCCAGCAGAAGGAGAATCTCTTGTAATGAGGCGTGTCTTGAATTCTCAAATCAAAGTATATGACTTGCAGCAACAACGATAGAACATATTTCATACTCGCTACCATATAAACAATAAGGTATGTAGTATGATTATTGATGGTGGGAGTTGCACAAGTGTTGCAAGCACTACATTAGTGGATAAATTAAACTTGCTTCTTCTTAAACACCCTAGACCATATAAGTTGCAGTGGTTGAATGATTGTGGGAAAGTGCCAATCAACAAGTAAGTTTTGATTTCTTTTTCAATTGAAAAATATCATGATGAAGTACTATGTGATGTAGTTCCTATGCATGTTGGTCATATTCTTTTGGGGAGGCCTTGGAAATTTGACTGAAAGGTGATACATGATGGATTTAGGAATAGGTACTCATTTGTAAAAGATAATCAAAAAATTACTTTTGTACTATTAATTCTCAATAAGTCTTTGAAGACCAATTGAAGTTGAAAAATGAGAGCCATAAAAAAACAAATGAGAGTGAAAAAAACGAGAACAAAAAGGAATGGAAAGAGAAAGAAATAAAAAAGAGAATGAGAAGAAAATAAAAAAAGAAATAGAACAAAAAACAAATGAAAACGAGAACAAAGAAAAAGAAAGTGAAGAAATAAAAAAAGGAGAAAAGAAAAGAGTTAGCTTTTATACAAAAAAGAGTGAAGTGAGGGTTGCTTATTTTTCAAAACAACCTTTATTTGTACTTTTGTACAAAGAAGTTTGTTTGATAACAAACAACCTTAACCCTTCTCTTCCAAGTGTTGTTATCTCTTTATTGTAGGAATTTGAACATGTGTTCCAAGAGGAAGTTTCTAATGGTTTACCACCTTTAAGAGGTGTGGAATATCATATTGATTTCATTCCAGGAGCCACAATTCCAAATCGTCCAGCCTATAGAAATAATCTGGAAAAGACAAAGAAACTTCAAAGGCAAGTTGAAGATCTCATGAGCAAAGGACAAAGTCGAGAGAGTTTGAGTCCTTGTGCAGTTCCCATACTTTTTATTTCTAAAAAGGATGGATCTTGGAGAATGTGCATTGATTGCAGAGCTGTGAATAATATTACGGTAAAGTATCACCATCCTATTCCTTGCTTAGATGATATGATAGATGAGTTACATGGCTCTACTATCTTTACCAAAATTGATTTAAAATCTGGATATCATCAAATTAGAATGAGGGAAGGGATGAGTGGAAAATTGCATTCAAAAACCAACCATGGTCTCTATGAATGGTTAGTGGGCCATTTGGGCTCACTAATGCTCCAAGCACATTTTTGAGATTAATGAATCACATTTTGCATGCTTGAAAAGTTTGTTGTGGTATATTTTGATGACATTTTAGTGTACAGTAGAGATTTCAATGAACATATCGGTCATTTGAGATGTGTCCTTGATGTTCTTCAAAAAGAAAAATTGTATGCTAATCTTAAAAAGTGCACTTTCTGCATGGGTAAGGTTGTTTTTCTCAGTTTTGTTGTAAATGCAAAGGGTATTGAGGTTGATGAAGAGAAGATAAAGACAATAAAGGACTGACCAATACCAAAAAACATCACTGAAGTAAGAAGCTTTCATGGGTTAGCAAGTTTTTATTGGTGTTTTGTGAAGGATTTTAACACACTTGTTGCACCACAAACTGAAGTTATTAAAAAATTTGTTACTTTTCATTGGGGCAAGGAGCAAGAGCATGCTTTTAATGTTCTTAAAGAACATTTATGCTCTCCACCTTTGTTGGCATTACCTAATTTCAATAAGACGTTTGAGATTGAATGTGATGCCTCGGGAGTTGGTATAGGTGTTGTTTTGATGCAGGAAAGGAGACCTATTGCATATTTCAGTGAAAAGCTAAATGGGGTTGCATTGAATTATCCAACCTATGACAATGAGCTTTATGCACTTGTGAGGGCTTTAGAGACATGTCAACATTATCTATGGCCTAAGGAGTTTGTCATCTACACATATCATGAATCTTTGAAGCATCTCAAAGGTCAAGGTAAATTAAACAAAAGGCATGCTAGATGGCTGAAATTTATTGAAACCTTCCCATATGTCGTAAAATATAAGCAAGATAAGGAGAATGTAGTCACATATTCTTTATCTTGAAGGTATGTTTTTACTTCTTTAAATGCACGTTTATTAGGTTTCGAGCATGTTAAGGAATTGTACACCAACGATCATGAATTAAGTGATATTTTCATGCATGTGAAAAGAGAGCTTTTGGGAAATTCTATAGAGTTGATGGTTATTTGTTCAAAGAGAACAAGTTGTGTATACCAACAAGCTCTATACGAGAATTGCTTTTCAAGGAATCTTATGGGGGAGGATTAATGGGGCACTTTGATGTCATAAAGACTTTAGCAGTTTTACAAGAACACTTTTTCTGGCCTAGGATGAAACAAGATGTGGAACGTGTTTGTGACCGTTGTATCATCTATAAAAAGGCTAAATCCAAGGTTTCACCTAATGAACTTTATACACCCTTACCTGTACCTGATAAGCCATGTGTTGACCTATCAATGGATTTCATTTTGGGTTTACCAAGGTCTAGGAAGGGTCGAGATTCCATATTTGTTGTGGTTGATCGATTTTCTAAAATGACACATTTCATTCCCTGCCATAAAATAGATGATGCCACTTATATTGCTAACTAGTTCTTTCGAGAAGTTGTGCGTCTTCATGGTGTACCTAAAAATATTATTTCAGATAGGGATGTAAAATTTCTTAGTTACTTTTGGAAAGTAATGTGAGAAAACTTGGAACTAAGTTACTATTTTCTATAGCTTATCATCCCCAGACTGACGGACAAACAGAGGTCGTCAATCGAACATTGACTCAATTACTTAGAATCGTCATTCAGAAGAACTTGAAAAATTGGGAAGAATGTTTACCTTTCATTAAGTTTGCCTATAATAGAAGTTTGCATTCTTCTACAACATATTCTCCATTTGAAATAGTTTATGGATTTAATCCTTTGAGTCCTTTGGATTTAATACCTTTACCTATTGATGCCAAGGCGAGTTTGGATGGAAAGAAGAAAGCTGAACTGGTTAAAAAGCTTCATGAGTGTGTCAAGTAAAACATTGAGAAGAAGAATGAGCAATATGCATCCAAGGCAAACAAAGGAAGACGATGAATTATTTTTGAACCAGGTGATTGGGTGTGGGTGCATATGCAAAAAGAGCGATTTTTAGCCCAACAGAAGTCCAAGTTGCATCCTCGAGGGTATGGACCATTCTAGGTTCTTGAAAGGATCAATGACAATGCCTACAAAATAGATCTTCCAAGTGAGTATAATATTAGTGCCACATTCAATGTTGTTGATCTTTCTCCTTTTGATGTAGGTGATGATTCAAGGACGAATCCTTTTAAGGAGAGGGGGAATGATGCAGATTATGAAGTTGACAAAGATGACACAAATAAATTAATTAATGGTGATAATGATGCTTTGCATATTCCAAGAGGATCAATTACAAGGGTTCGTGCCCAAAAACTTAAAGGAATACTACTTGGGCTAGTTCAAGACATTTGAGCCAAACAAGGTGTTAATGGTTTTGCCAACTTTAATATGGGCTTGGATAAATCAAAAGGAGCTATGAGTGTTATCCAAGTACAGGATAGTCAAAACTATAAGAAATAAAAAGAGCTTTAGTAGAAATGCATGTGTGGACAGAATAATTTAAGTCATAATCTCATTAATTTGATATGATAAAGTTGGTTTATTAGTCATTATTAGAGGTTGCACGAAATTAGTTAATTTCCTATGTGTTATTTGTCTTTTATGTCAAACATTTTAGTTATCAAGGTGTAATAACTATGCAATAGGGTGTTTGTGTTTGGAGTTAGTTGTCCATAGGAGTTACTAGTGGAGTTGTGATATGTATTAGGTGTCAGTTAGTGCAGAATCATCAATTCTCATGTGTAAGTTAGTAGCTATTTATTTTTGTGACTTTTTGTATTCCCTGGAGTTATACCCAGAATTTGGATAAATTGGTTTACTCCTTTTTGAGGAAGACATCAAATCAGTCAAGTAAGTGTTTAATCTGAACATTTCAGATTTGAAAGAGGCTTTTTCTTAGGTTCTTTATTGAACTTTTCTAGACTTATCAAGGATTGATCGACCTTGTGGCGTTTAACACTTTGGGTTCTTGTTTTTTTGTTATTCAAGGGTTCAAGTGGATCATTAAATCTGATTTTAGCTTTCTTGGGGTGAGCATACTACCTTGAATGGGGGTTCTTAGGATCTAATTCTTAGCGGGTCCGCATCAGTTAATCTTGGTGTTCTTATCAAAAGTCAAATTAAAGAAGGAAAGAACACTCTTTATGTCATTTTCCAATGAATTTAGGGCCTTACCAAATATCCGAGTATTTTGAGACTTTTACTCGTGTGAAATAGAGACAAACCCATAGTTCCAATCTTAAGAACACCCAAATCAATCTTCCATGGGACACTGCGCCAGTACATGGTTATAATCTCAATTAATATTTCATTAAATATAATAATTAGGAATAATAAATTAATATAATTAAATTTAGCATATAAGCATGGTAATACATAGCATGGATCATGGTAGCACATATCATATATCTTTATTCATGCAAACCTAACTATGGGAGATCTAAGTATAACATGTATGATTAATTCAAATAAAGCATGTATATTCAAGCATAATCGCACATGAATATCTTGTTGAAATCAAAATAATAAATTAAAACTCTGAAATCACTTCCACCTTAGTAATTTTGCTCATCTAAAGCTTCAATTAAATCTCTTTTAGATCTCGTCAACTACTATCACAAAATTCGTGCAACACTTTGTTACTTCTACACCAACTATTGTTTAGAACAACTCAAGAAAAGAGAGAGAAAAGCCAAGAAAGGGGCAGAGAGAGAGAAAAAAAAAGCAAGAAAGACTTGTCAGTTCTTACTGTATTGAAGAGAATAGGAGTACAAGGGGTGTTTATATAGAGTTTCAGTGTGTAAGAATTGGCAGGTTTGAGTGTTTCAGCGTATGAAACTTGCCAATTTTGTACACAAGGAACAACAATTAGGGTTTTGGGGCTTGGATGCACTCTCCAATTCATGCCTTGCGCAGAATTTTAGAATTTTCATCCCAAGACCGCGATCACCCCATGTGGGACTGAGGTCTTGCATTTCCTCTTGGGGGTCTTGACGTAAGATAGTGGTCTTCCCTTGAGGACTGTAGTCTTGGTTTTCTCTTGTGTTTTTGACTCAAGACCATGGTGCCCATAGTGGACACCACAGTCATGCTTCGGTTCCTTGTGTTTTTGGATAAGTCTTAATTTGGCTTCTATTTTCCCTTTTTGTGTTTCTATTGTCCAAGATTTGCACCATAAATATATATTTCTTACTATATTTCTATTTTATACACACCATTAAAAGAAAAGGAACTTGCTAATCAAAATTCCCCATTTCTATTTTTCTTTTATTTCTATTTCTCGTTTTGGCTACCTTTTCTATGGTAGAATTTGATAGTTCATTTTATTTCATTTTATTTGTTGGATCTTGTACAAATTTATAGATGAGTATTACATATTCTCATGTAACACAAAGAACCAAGGAAGAACAAGTGCAAAATAATCGAAACATGTCTTGCGTTGTTATGGTCTCCAATTCTCCTATTTTCTCACCATCTACGGTTTCTTCAATATTCTTGAAAACCATAGTCTCTTCGCCCTAATTCTAAATAACCATCACCATGGATCATCATCGACGTCATTGTCTCCAACTTTTCCTTGTTCATCTTCCTCTTCTAGTTTTATTGGAGTTCGGATTTAGAAATTGTCGAGTGGGTTTTGGAGTTTTAAGAAGGAAGGTCCTAGTGTTAGTGTTGGCGTTAGTGGCGGTGGTGGATTTGATTTGACGAGTTCTTCGAGCAATATATATTGAAGATAACAACATAGTCACAACTGCAATTATCTGGGATATGAAACCATAAACATAGGTTGGCAATAAAATGGTAGTGGTGAGCAGCGATAGTCGATCTGAGATCTATTTTACAACAACAATTGTAGATCGCTACAACTGTAGCGACAACCATTGATGAAGCAATCTGCAACGGTAGTTTGCAACAAGATCGTAGTGGAATGGTAGTCCGTCTTACAACAACAACTATAGGGCCTTGCAGTAAACAGTGTGCAACCAACACTAGGGAGAAAACAGGGTGAACAACCAACAGGGGGGAGCAAGCAGCAAGGACAACAACAAGCATAAAAAGTAGGAACAGGGATAGGGTGTAGCAGTAGGGTAGAAGAAGAACTCAAGTTTGGTATATTTGATAATAGTTTAAGTTTTATGTTATAACCGAAATTTTATTAAAACAAAGGGAATATATTATTATTGTGAATAAGTTTTCTAACATTTTCTGTCATTTCCTCATAATTTTTCTACAAATAAGAAATTATATACTCTTATAATTTTTCTTTTTTGCAAATAATAAATTATGTATACTATTTTTCATTCACTAAGATTATGTTTCAATGAGTCTTTTCATTTTAAGGTTTTAATAAGACATTTTTTTTAATAATATGGACATCCAAGGAAAGTGTTCTAATAATTAGATAGTAGATGTCCATTACTCTCATGTTTTTTATTTCACAACTATAAATGAATGTCATTCATAATCCATAATTCTTAAGTTATAGTTCTTTAATTTATTCTTATTTATTTTTATCATCAAGTCATTATAACCTATATATTTTGTACCCTCTATAAATAGTTAATGTGTGAATGGTCAATCACACAATAATTTCAATAAATCTATATCTTTTATTTTGTCTTCTACTTGAGTTCTTTATTTTTTTTTAAATAATTATTTCATAACAATAATATATTCTTAGCTCTATTTTATAAGAACTAAATTTAAAAATGTTGTTTGATAACTAAAAATAGGGCTTTTTTCTTGATTATCTCAAAAAATAAAGTTAATTTAAAAATACCAAACTTGTTAAAGTTGTACCTAACATACCCAACTTACTACAGTACTGTCCAGGTGGAAAAACAATAAATTTTTGTTATTCCAGATAAATCCATGTCAGCATGACGCGTTGGTAGGGTTTCTATGAAATCTTCTTTTGTAAAAACGATTTCAGGATTGAAAGCATCTTTTACAAAGACACTTTTAGTGAAGCATGAAAGCGTCTTTGCAAAAGACGTTTTCGTTGTGATATATGAAAAAAGGGCCCACGCACAGACGCATAGTTACGTTTGGTTTTTTTACTGCCGTAGAAAAGAGGGCCTAACTAGTCACCATGCTGTAATCTTTACTGCCTAACGGTAAAAACGAAGTGCATCACATTGACGGCGTATTGCTCCGACGAGCTGTCTCCGACGTTGATTGAGCGAGAAAACCCTTCTGGACTAAATTTTGACTGCCCTAACAGTGAACAGAGAAAGAAGAGCAATATCAGTGCATGGAAGGCTTTCTCACGTTGACGGCATTTTACTTCCGACCAGCTATCTCTGGCATGGTTGTTCACTGGAAAAGGTAAGATTCTTTCATATTTCCGACTAGCTAACTCTGCTGCCTAATGGTAGAAATCAGATTGGGGTATTTGAACAGCACGTTCGAATTACCTGTGTCCCTTGGGAGGGTGGTCTTTTGTTTCTCATAATCATATCTTCTTCTCCTTTCATTCTCATTTCTCATAGTCATATTTGGGGGGCCATTTGATGTTAGTGTTTAATTCACATGAGTTTATCTTCTCAAAAATAAGTTTGATGTGGGCTTTCACGTTCCTAATTTCATTACCATGATATGTAGGTTGACGGTGTGATTTGAAGTAATTTGAGTATTGTGATTTAAGAGATTTTAGAAGTGTGAGCTGTTAGGTTTGGAAGGTGCATTTTGTGCAATTTTGGGTACAATTTGTAAGGATTTGGGTATGAGATTGCTAGGAAGTTTGCATGAATGCTCCCACACCCCCTCACATAAAGACTGAAATTAGATAATTTGGCCACTTTTCTCAAACCCTCCCTAGTGAGTTTCAAGGAGATGATCTAAACCTTTGTATGTTATATACACCAAACTAACCGCATCCATCCCAAAAGAAATCTCACACACAAAATACACTTCCTAAGAATATGAACTTAAGTAGGTGTAATACGTTTCTAGGATGGTAGGATTATACCTTAACTAGTAACACATAGTAGTATTGAAATAGCTAAATTATTTTGTTTGGTTGGCTCCTCTAATAACTAGTAACACATAGTAGCAATTTTTTGGAGGTTTTACACAAGGTTCCTTGGTTGGCTCCTCTAATAGCTAAAATATGAAGCAGGCGGGAAGTTAGAAGTCGAGATTTAAGTTAAAGGATAGAAAAGTCAACTAAAAAATGGGAAAAAAACCACTTATGGCAGAGGTGAATCATGGAGAATTCATAGCATGATCGCATGTGGATATAAGGGTTTGATTTGGTCAATTTTGTTTTTGTAAACAAACAATTCACTCATTCCGTACTTGTCTCCCCTTGGTTGTTCCTTTTTTGTTAAGAATTGGATATGATCTTTTAAATAATAGCTAATTGAACTTAGCACATGAGAATCCTCGTTAGATGAGGTTATTTTCGATAACGTAAGGTAAGTATGGTGCCATTTTGTGGTAATTCCATGGTTCAAATATTGGTTAATTATATGAAAAAAACCCCACATTTGCTTGCCACATGTCTAACTTTTATTGGGCAAAATTTGTGCTCATGAATGCTCAAATATGGCACCATCTACTCCATACATCTACCACTATTCTATTGCATGATTTGAGACCTTTGTAATGGTCAAAGATCTATTCTTGGTCATCTATTTGATCCCTTCCCTTGATTTTAGCTAATGAATTGAATATATGTAGATTTGTAAACCTGATTATTTTTTTGGTTTGTTGAATTTGTAGACATGATGGTGTACGTGAATTATTTTGTTTGGTTGATTCCTTTGATGTCTTATGGTTGCATGTTGATTGACTCTTGAAATAGTATGATTGTAACTTAGACATGGATGAATTTATAGTCATGCTCCATTTATAGTATTATAAAACTATGGAAAGGAAATGAAATTATTTGCATTATCATACATTGAATATACACAAATTTGTAAACATGATTATTTGTTTGGTTTGTTGAATTTGTAGACATGATGGTGTACATGAATTATTTTTTGGTTGATTCCTTTGATGTCCTATGGTTGCCTGTTGATTGACTCTTAAAATAGTATGCAAATAACTATGCATGGATGAATTTATAGTCATGTTCCATTTAATAGTATTATAAAACTATGGAAAGGAAATGATAGTCATGCTCCATTTATAGTATTTCAAAGATTGTAAGTTGTTTGTTAAGGTAATGCTAATGAAATAATTATGTTGTTGTATATGACAAATGTAGATGACAAATAGATTTATCTCAGTAGTATGCTACATAAATGGGAGAATAGTTTACAACTCTCAAGGTGCATCATACGATAGTTTACCTGTTCACATTGTAAGAGTTGCGCACGGCATTAGTTTTGAAGAATTTGAAGGGATTATCCGAAATGCGTTGCAATTTTATCGTGGAGAAAGATTCAGTATGACCTATAGATATATGTTGCTATTTGGGGGCGGGAATATGAACTTTACAACTTTTTCCATTAGATACGAGCAGGACCTGCAACATGTATTTTCTTTGCTACAAGAAATTCCACTACCTAATAATACGGAGTATATGTTGAACTTATTGGAGGACTTGCAAGCGGTGATCGTGTAAGGTGTTCCTCTGAAAATGAAGATGTAGATGTTGCAAGTGCACAGAGACCAATGGAGAATGTTGGTCCAAGTGCAATGTCTCTTATTGATACTATGAATGTGGGCACAAGACTTATGGACAACAATAGTTATCCATCCGCATCACATTTATGTGATGATTATCTTACTTTTGATGACGATAGTGGACAAAGTAGCGATGATGTTGGTGAAGATAATGATAATGATGACACTCAAGATACTAATGCGAATGATAAAAAATGATGGGTCTACACCTCCAACACCTATGTCAGAAGCACATGACTATGGATTAAGTATGGAGGATGATGAATCATGTGATACTACGGTGCATCATCGTAGGAGTACACCTCACCATGGCACGATTGGGTATGAACCTCCATCATCGAGTTTCATGGAACTTAATAGTCAAGCAATGACACCAATGTCAGACGATCATGACAATGTAGCTATAGGTTGGTCCGAGTCACATAACCTTTGCAAGGGGCTAACATTTCCTAGTAAAAAAAGACTTGCAATATACTGTAAAAAAATATTGTATAGCACAACCATGTGAATATATTGTGGTTGATTTAGAACCGAATGTGTGGTCAATGAAGTGCAAGAAGTGGAAAGATGGTTGCCTGTGGAGGATAAGAGCGACAAAGCGTAAGAGAACAAAAATGTTTGAAATCACGAAGTGCCATGAAATTCACATGTGTCTCTTTCCTCGAATGTTACAAGAACATCGACAACTAGATTCATCCTTAATATTTCGTGATGTTTTCTCTATTGTAAAGCGAGATCCTTTAGTTTCTATAGGGCACTTCATGAAATCATTAAGGACAAATATAAGTATGATGTCCCTTATAGAAGAGTGTGGAGAGCAAAAAGAAAAGTGATTGAAAAAATATTTGGTGATTGGGAAGAGTCATATAATTTGCTTCCTAGGTGGATAGCTGTGTTGAATGCTACTAATCCTGACACAATTGCAGGATTGCATCATTATGACGAACATCCCAAAAATGCTAGTGAAGTTGTTTTTCGTCGATGCTTTTGGGCATTTGGTGCTTCAATTGAGGAGTTCAAACATTGTAGGCCCATAATCCAAATTGATGGCACACACTTGTATGGTAAATACTGTAGAAAGATGCTAATTTCCACAGGTACTGATGCAGCTAGTTAGATATTCCCTCTGGCGTTTTTGATTGTTGAGGAAGAAAATAGAGATAATTGGTCATGGTTTCTTAGGATTCTCTGATATCAAGTGACTAATAGAGCAAACATTTGCCTCATCAGTGACCGCCATGTAGGAATTTTGACTGCTATTCAAGACCCAAACAATGGTTGGATGGAGCCCTTTGCACATCACAGATATTGTTTGCGACATATTGGTAGCAATTTTAACGATAAATTTTGTGACAAAGAATTAAGAGATTGGTAAAAAAGGTAGGGTCACATCATCAACTTCGCAAATATGCCTCTGTAATGGCATTATTGGAACATAAACGAGAGGGATTCACAAAATGTTTTCATAACATGGACCCAAAATTATGGACAATGGCTTTTGACGGTGGAGTACGGTATGGGTGGATGACTTCTAATGTTGCCGGTTAGTGGTCATGTTTTCATGGTTCTTATTCTATATTGGTTCATTGTTTGATTATTTATCTACACGGTGTTACTATAATTAACTATGTATTTTTTGCATTGTTTGTAGAAAGCTTTAATGGTGTGCTCAAAGTTGCTCGAATGTTCTCAATCACTTCATTAGCAAAATTGACTTTTTATAGAACTGTTGCATGGTTTCAAGATTAGCGTGAAGAAATCGAAAAATCAATTTCACAAGGCCAAACATATATTGACTATGTTATTGAGAAGATGACTAAATGGGCGGCTAAGGTAGGAGGTCATACCATCACCCTGATTGATCGTCAACTTCAGAGGTTCAAGGTCGTTACAGGCGTGCAAGATGCACGATTGCATAAGGGTGGAAACAAACAAGTTGTCGAACTACTTCAATGATTTTGTAGTTGTGGCAAATGACAATGTTATGGAATCCCCTATTCGCACGTACAAGCAGTATGTCGTTTTGTTGCTCTCAATTGTGACATGTATATTGAAGAGTGGTATCATCTAGATAAGTATCTTAAGTGCTATAAGCCGCATTTTCATCCAATTCCTCATGAAGCATATTGGCATTCACCGACTATTATATATAAAGTCATCCCTAACATTGCTTGTGTTTGTAAAAAAAGGTCGCCCAAGAACATCTCGTATAACAAACGAGATGGATATAAGGGAGTCATCCTCTAGGATTCGATGTGGACATTGCACACGTGAAGGACATAATCGACGTTCTTATCCCACTCTTCAAAGTCATGCCATATAAATCGTATTTTGTTAATTTGTAACTATGTTTGTAACACGATGATGTATCATCGAAACCTTTTTGGAAGTGTATTGTATAACATTTTCATATTGGGTTATGTAATACCCACTAATTTTAAGTGTTGTAATACAAAAATTTTGACTATAATTACGTGTCAAAGAATCGTAGTCAACAAACGTTGACCATTATGAGGAAAGTCATGAATGACAAGAAAGTGTCATAAATCTATTTATTTATTTATTTTTTTGGCATATTTGAAAAATGTCATATTGATCAATAGTAATGTAAATAGTAAAATTAATTAATAGTATGATAAATAATAAGGTTAATTAATAGCATTGAAAATAGTAAAATTGTAAATGATATCATAAATAGTAAAGTTGACTAATAGTGTAATGAAAAATAAAGTTAATTATAAAGTTGATTATTAGTGTAATTAAAATAATTAAGTAAATTTTATCTCTAGTTAATAACTTTATTTTTTTTTATAAATAAAAGTAATTTTAAGTACATGAAAAATATTATTCAACCACCACCACTATCATCTTTAAATAATTAAAGAAGATAGTGTCAATTTTAATTAAATAGAA
>JAJIYU010005550.1:0-22095 GCA_030144865.1 Tinospora cordifolia
CGCTAAATTGGATGTTTAGATAACAAGTTCAGAATCCGAAGGATTCAAAATTATTAGGATTAATTGATTAGGACAGAATGCATTGATGCAATTTTAGCAAAAAAGAAATGCAAGAAGGGGCCTTGAGTATTTAAAGCTGCGAGTTGAGATAGCAAGGAGTGAAGCCTTATGTATGTGAGTATGAAATAGAAGTTGATGTCAATCATAGAACGAAAGCATTAAGAATTCCTTTTGGGAGCATTATGCAATTTACTCCTCCCATTAAAGCTGAAAGGAGAGTTTCATAAGACAATTAGGAAGCTAAGCCAACCATACTTTTTAACAGAGTATTGAACTGTAAAATTGGGATGGATAAGTGGTAACATCTTAAAAGAAAAAATTGTATTTTATGAGCATATCTGATCAATGCTAGGAGTGATCGCGATTGGAAATTGAATGAAGGAGAATGTATTGCAGTAGTTTCAACACATAAATAGTGATAATTATATACTCTATGGTTAACCTTATAACAAGAAAAGTAGAAAACCGATTCTTGAACCTCTATCACTGTTTTGCTCTCATGTCATGTCAATGTATTTCAAAATCTAATCCAACTTATCATAATTAATCAATTAACAAGAAAGAGAGTGACAAGAGTAGTATCAACATTAACAATTAGAAAAAGATTTGTGCTTTGTATTTGTTTGATCAATTAGTTCAATGAGTTCCATTCTTGCTTTCTATTTGTTGATGCCCAATTCATTTGGAATTTTCATGAAAGCAATCTGAGCTTTTAATTTTGCTGCTATGGCTGCATTCATTTTTCTTCTCTTTCAATTTGCTTTGCAGTTACAGCAGTCTGGAAAGGGCACAACTGACTCTGTTGCAGCATGCCAAAAGCTGAAAGGCGATCTGCAAGCAGTTTTTGCCGTGCTTCCCAAAGACTTGCAGGATCTTCTACTTTCCAATCCAAATAGGGCTGCCCTTTTACAGGGGATGTCTTGAGTCAACAAAACTTCCTGGGCACTCTTCCGTGCAAGCTGGTTTGGTTTGAGATGGAACCAAAATGAGACGCCGCAGAGAGCAAGAGACTTTGTGCTTGAAATTCCCGTATTGTAATTGAAACAACCATTCTTTGATGTTAGATGCGGACAGTGATAGTGTCCGAGGTGAGGCACTATCTACATGGGACGGATCTACGGGCTTTGCGTGGGTAGAACTCGAAGTTGAATTGCAACGTGTAATTGAAATGGGTTTCCCACAGCGCCTTTTTCTTTTCTTCTCTATTTAAATGTTGTCCTAAGTAAGCAAAATATTGCTTCTCGTAACTTAGACATGGTCTGTGTGTAGTAGCAGCAACCAGAGAAACTGGAATGTTCATGTTACAAGTGTAACAAACAAACTACGCCCTAAGAAATGTACATCCGCTGGTATTTTGTTCCTATTCATGTTTTTTTTTTTTTTTTGTGTTGCATTTGAGAGAGGGACTTTTTTTTCAAATAATGTAAAATAAATAAATTATTTTTAAAATATTGCTTCTCGTAACTTAGACATTTGGCTAGTCTCTTCTCAAGCCCTCATCGCAGTGAGCTTACCAAAGTCCAAGTGCACCAATGTAAAATTGACATGGAAGTTGAATAACCCGATGCTTTAGAAAACAGACTCTATGCTAAAACCAAAGGGAAGGTGTAATTAAAAAAGAAGCGACGTATTCAAATTTTGATCGAGGGGTTAAAAATTTATTTTGTCATTTTTAAATGTTTGTGGGAAGTAATTAAAATCTGCTAGAAGTAGTCATGTGAGAAAACTTTTCCCGGATTGTCCACGGCGAGCAAAACAAGTTGAGGTTAAAGAGTTATGATCGAAGAGTCAAAAAAGAATTGACGTATCTAAATTTTGATCAAAGGGTTGAAAAATTATTCTGTCACTTTCAAGTATTCGTGGGAGGCAATTAAAACCTGCTGAAAGTGGTCCCGCGAGAAAATTCCTTTTGAATTGCCTGCAGTGAGCAAAAATAGGTTTGAGGTTAAAGAGTTATGATCGAATAGTTGAAAAAAAAGTAAATCATCCAAAATTTGATACAGGGGTTGAAAAATTAATTTCATCGCTTTCGAGTGTTCGTGAAAGGCAATTAAAACCTGCTAGAATTGGTCCGGCAATAAAATCTCTCTCAAATTGCTCGCAAACTTGGTAAATGAGCCATTTACACTGAAGTTATCTTTCGAAAATACGCATTTGATGTAAATAGGATTTGCATTGAAGGTATTTTTTTAAAATACAATTTCATACGTGGACATGACAAAAATTTAAATCCTTTGAGTGGACGCATATGTGATAATGCATTGTTAAAAGCTTGATAGATTGTGTATAACTTTTATCAATTATGTATTTTTAAAATAATTTATTTATCTTATATTGTTTGAAAAAAAAAAGTCTTTTGAGAGAGTTTTGCTCGGTGGCGTTCATGCTGTGAGATTGTTAGGTTTCATTCGATTTGCGGTAGTAGAACAATAGGTAAGGAATGAGCACTTGGGTTGATGGGTCTAATAATATATCCGCATTTATATTTATTTTTATTAAATGCAATTAAATTTTTTTTCGGGCAGTGTCTTACTTTTTACTACTTTAACCTTTTTTTTTTTTTTTTTTTTTTGTGAAGTTTCTTGGGTCTTGGGATTAATCACCATCTTTATACCTAGAGCTCGAATGACACTTCTGCTAAAAGAATATAAAGTTTTGTCCACTTTTATTTTTTTCCCTTGATTTTTAATTATTTCTAGTATCGTTGAAGTAAATAAGTAATTCACTATATTTACTGTATTCATGTGCAGTTATTTTATTTATTTTTTATCCCTTCCTTTTTGTCATTTTTTATATCACTTTCTTCTTTTAACTCCTGATGTGTAACTTTCAGTAATTACTTATAAAAACTAACTTCCACTCCTCCAAAGGCAAACTTATAAGGATTTGCCAAACATCTCTAAAAGAGCTTTTAACGCCAAAGCACTTGGAAATGTTCAATTCTCAAGAAACTCGCATAAACCTAAAATAACTTATTTTTTTAATTATTAAATTTTTAGTAAAACACTTTATGTACGTTATTCTCTCAGCCTTTTTTTGGTTGACATTATCATTACTGTCCTTGATATATTTGGACATATTACATCATGCACATTCTTATATATATATATATATATATATATATATACATAACATTACTCTTTTAATAAATAATGAAATAAACATTTGTTACTTGTTTATTATTATCCAGTAGGTACAAATTAATCATATAAAATTACTTGCAAACTAAATAATAAATAAATGGTAAAGTTTATATATTAAATCCAATCCAACTATTTGAATTGAGTCGGTGATATTCTAGTTGAATTGAATTTTAAATTTGTTGCTTGAATTGGATTAAGCTTTCACTCCAAACTCACTCCATCTTTGCTCCTCAAGATTTCAGTGTATTCCACGTACTATGCACGTTGTCAACAAAAAAAAAAAGAAAGAAATAAAAAAAGTAAAAAAAAATTACAGTTATTAAAACAAAAAAGAAAAACCACAATTTTATTTTAAGTCGATATTAATTATTAAATTCACTATTTTTTCTTAAGGATAAAACTTTTTGTAAATAATTCAAATAGATAAAAAAAAAAGACAAAATTATATTCAAGCTTAATTGACTTCATCCTCCCCATTCTCCCAAAACAAAAAAAAACAAAAAAAAAAAAAAAAAAAATCTTCGACTGCACGTGTTTGTGTGCGTGCGTTTTTTTTTTTTAATTACACGTAAAATTTAACCTGAGAATTGCACTCAAAAGAGAAAAGAAAACAGAAAAAAAGAGTTGAGAATCTCCTATTTTTCTGGTCCAAACCAGAGAGAGAGAGAGTAGGGGAAGAAAACAGTGTTGCGAGGAGCCACTATCATGGTCTAGGGTTTTCAAGTTTCTCAAAATCTCTGCTAATTCTCCATGGCGATTAAGCAATTTTTCGTACTATTATTAAGCATCATCTCTCGACTCCACGTCGTTTACTCGGGTGAGTTCGCTCGATATTCTCAAAAACTGCTCGTCATGCTTGCATTTGTACCGATACACATCAGTTGTTTGAGCATACCTCCGATGTTCTTCGCCCGCCATGAATTTCCGCCATCTTGGTTTTCATTTTGATCGAATTGAGTGCCGTCGAAATTGTAGGGGCTCTTGTTTTGCGGATTCGGAGAAGCTGTTTGTGATCCTACTCGTAGCGTCATAGAGCAAATTCGTAACTGAATCTTCAAATTTAGTAGATTATGTTAATTTATTATAGATTTGGTTATTGCTAGAGTAAACGAGCAATGTCCCACGGATTTTCATGCTACCAGATGACTATAATTAACTGGTTCAGCTTGTTGGCATCTTGGTAATGGAGTTGAAGGTAGTCTGTGATGTTTGGTATTTTGGATTTACTATTTAAATTTGGTGTGCTCGATGGTTTTATAAAATTCTAATTAGGGATGTTTCGGTTTTCTGAATGGCAATTTGTTGTCAGTTCTAAATGGTATATAGAGATCTGCAGAATTAATTCCAATGGAAAGTATGATGATTTCTTAGCCCAACTACTTGTAGTTTTTCATTTTCTCATGTCTGCGAGAATGTTTAGGTAATTTTGAAACCTTGAAAAAGGAAGGATAGTGTTCAAGGGGCGTGGAAACCAAATTCAGTTAGTGTACTTACGTGTCCAAGGTCCGCAGATAATCCTAGAAGTCTCCGACACATGTGACTATAGGACAATCAAAGTGGCTTGGGCGCATGATTATGCTTACTGAGTTTTGTTTTCAACTTTCTTTATCATTTTCTATAGAAAAAATATTGTATTTATGACAGTGTGCACGAAAGATAAGGACCTCATGAAGGATTGGTTTTCAATGATTTTAAGGCGTACAGAAAAAGGGGAATTTCGTTTCCTTTTACTTTCACCTGCATTTGAGATAGAAATTATTTGATATGGAAATGCATTAACAGTCCGCAACATGAGTTCTTTGGAATTAGTGCGTGCTATGGTTGCAGCAAATGATGATACACTTACTACGAAACAAATTGTAACCATTATCGTTTTGGGGACATCCAGTTGTGGTTGAATTTTCCTTGTCCTTGGTGGGTAAGTTTTGCGTACGAGACTTTGACCTTATTATATAGTTCAAAGGGGCAATGTTGGATTGATAATGCTATCATGCTAATACTGTTACTACTTGCATTTGTCTTTTATTTTTTTTTGAATTTTTGATGTTGCATCCTTGTTTTCCATTTGAGCCAATTATCTACTTTCTTCTTCATATATATTTGAATATTTTATTCTTGGTTATGCTAGACTAAACAGAAGCTTTCCTGAAAAGTTTCAGGGCAGGCCAACTCATTTGAATCAGTTCCTGATCTTGAGAGTTCAATGTACTTGCATGTGGATGGATATCCTTGTGTGCGATTGTTAAACCTCTCATCTGAAATTGGCTGTGCAAGTAAGTTGACTCACAATATAAAGTACATTCGCACTGAAAAGATTGAGTTTTAAATATCCGTATGACCAAGTTGGTAAGATTTTGATATAGAGATGATGTGGTTTACCATTCTGATGGTAGGTGCACCTCAGTTCTCTATTTAAAGTACTTAACACTCTTCAAAAAATCCTAATAAATACCTAGAAATATTATACCCTTTTTAAATTAACAAGAAACTTGTGATTTGGCTGTTGAGAACTAACTTTTGTGGTGATTTTCATTGGCCATGGCAGTTTTTGAGCTATAATACATTATATTAGTTTGTCTTTTAGACTACTAACTTAACTAGCGTAGATTACAAAACCCTGCACTATAAATGAATTCACAAATAAACTGTTCAAACCCAGAGTTTAAGTACTGATTGCTAAACAACCAAGAATAACTATAAACTTGTTAATTGTGACAACACTGTGACAGCTGACAACTTACAAACCATGAGAAACCAATGATATTCCAGTTTTATAAACTATATAAACGCATAGTGGATATATCTTGAAGATAGTGAAATGGGTTTTTTATTTTATTTTATTTTATTTTTTACTAATCAAGTACTGTTTGAAGCTTTAACATGTCATAATGCTAAAGCATGTGGGTACCACCTCCTTCCCAATTGTAAATTCTTTAGATTTTTTACTTAGAAAAATGCACATACAATTATAAATTATATTGACGTTCACTTTTGTTGTTGTTGTTGTTGTTAAGCTTGGATTTTGACCATGAGATTGATGATTATTTGAGATTCAAAGCTTTATAAGAAGAATAAAATATTACATACTTTCATCTTTAAGTTGATTAAGGTACATAAAAGCACAATAGTTGTGCATGAAGGAACAAAAAGAATAAAAATGGCTTAAGAAAATGCAGTTGTGTTTGTTTCATGATTTCAGATATTACTTTTTGTATTTGAGAATCATAAAATATAATTGTTTGGTTTAGAAGATGTTGAAAACAATTTCCTTTTTTTTATTTTAATTTTTTTTAGAGAAAACAAGCTGTTGCTAGAAAATGATGAGAAAGTTGATTTTCAAGGTCTCTTTTTTGATTTTTAAGTTGATTTGGTGCTCTTTTGCTTGGATACCTTATCCAGCCAGGGGCCCTTACTGATATTAATATATTAATCTAGTTTCTTTGAAAAAAGTTCTCTTTCTTGATTGTATTCTTGTTTTTGGATTGTGAATCAAACACAACATGAGTTTTTTTGTTGAATTCATTTTAGAAAAACCTAGTAAGAAGTTAGGTGTACAAATACCTTTATAGGAGAGATCTAGGCTCACTGATGCCTTTTGAAGCAGGAATCTCTTGGCATGCTTAGGATGCCATGCCTTAAGGAATATGTGTTAAAATGATTATGACATTCATGAAAATTTGATTCTTCTTGGATTTGGAGCAGACTCTTTTTCTCTTTTTCATTTTTTTTTTCTATAAGCTTTTGGTGCATTATTTCACTTCTAATATAAATTATTATGAATGTTTTCAGATCCTGGCCGTGAAAAGGTTGTTGCTCCTGTTGTAAGATACAAGAGTGTTGATAGTTTGACTCATTCCTCTGCAATTTTGATTTCAATGGACCAAATGAATGATTTCTTTACTAGGCAAGAAGATTTGTTCCTTTATTTATTTATGTAGTAGCAAGTATGTGTGGTGGTTAAGTCATCTGCATTATGAGGCTCAATTTATTTACTTTGTAATTGTATTTGTTGTAATGCTCAAATAATTTGAACTATCTTGAGATTAAGTTTTCATGGGTGCACAATGCCTTAGGTAGTCTTAATGTTTAGGGAAAAACTAATCCACAATGTTTAATTGTTTGAGTCATGTTTTTAATATTGCAAGTTTGCAACTAATCCACAATGTTTTAGATTTACATAAGCTGGCATTTACGAACATCCACATGCATTGCACACAATTTTTGCAATCTTTGACTAATAATAAATTTAAATCTATTGTTTACTATTTCATTTTTATTGTTTAAATTATATTATATATAGAAGAGAGAAATGTATTGTTAAAAATGGAAGAGAAAAAAAATATTAAACATGGCAAATGACGGTAAAAAAGAATAAAATGGTTTGAGTGATATGGAGACAATGATCTGGGGAAGTTGGTGAAGTAGAATATGGTGGACTGGCCAGTGGAAGAAGATTGGCTTGATATTTAGGAATATTGTGTGAAAGAATGTTGCTTTATGTGTTATTGGATTCAACAGTTCTTGAAGGAGCAAAACTCACTTTTGGCTCAAGTTGTCAGCTGTAGGTGTAATAAAATGTCTTTCTCTAATGCAAGAGCTGATATGCAAAGTTCTACGAGATTGATCTTCGAAGGCCCTTGGGACTTTATTGGTTCCGTTGAGCCAGGTGCTTCAATATGTTTGACTGTTGGGGTCTTATTCGTCAACAAAAGCATTTCCTAACTTCTACAGAATGTCCATTCTCCGTAAGCAGCCTCTCTTTGCCTTTTCTTGCCCATGGTCGTTCACCTTCTTTTAGTGGCTCAAACCTTTCTTGGAATCTTCATCTTTTTAAAGCTTTAACATGTAGGTAGCAAGCTGAGGTTTTTTTTTTGAGAAGAAACTATAATATTATTAATATTAATAAAGGATTTCAGATGAGAAATCTGAGTTACAAGGAGTACAAGATGTTATGCCAATTCCCTAACCATTCTCCAAAAGTGTACCCGTGCCTCATCTTAGTATTTGATACCCAAGTACAAAACAAGATTTTTGATCTCTCCCATATCCTATGACTGGCTTTACAATAATTTTTGAAAATCCTACTATTTCTCTCTTCCCAAACGCTGTACCATATAGCACAAGTAATAACTCTCTGGTAGACTTGCAATCTTCTATCTTGGTGCCTCGCCACGCTTTGATCGTCAGCATCCCTTCTCAATTGCCAGATTTCTTTACATCTGTTCGACCATTCCTCCCACACTTCTGAAATGAAACTGCATCTCTCAAAGATATGTATTGTGGTTTCTTCGCTTTCCCTGCACAGACAACAGATGGATGGCTTTAAAGTGTGGTTAGGCATTTTGATTTGCATTATATCATCTACATTTAGTTTATTTAGAAGAATTAGCCAGGCCAGAATTTTCGCTTTGGTAGGGATTCGGGTTTTCCACATGAAATTTGCATAATGGAACATATTTGGTGTTGGTCGATCGCTATTCAGCTTGTTGAAGAAAGATTGCACTGAGAATCTGTTGTCCTTTCCTCCCAGCCATTCAATCCTGTCCTTATCTTCCGTTAAATGGACTTGCTGAAGAATATTGAGGATCTCCATCACCTCCTGAACCAGATCCTCCTTGATGTTCCTGATTATATGGAGATTCCATGCCCAACTTCCCTCTCTTCCTTGAGTTGCTTCCCCTGTTCTGTTAACAAAGTCTGAGACGGGAGCTTCATGTTTATCTGATATCTTGTATAGGCCTGGAAATATATCTTTCAATCTGTCTGAGGAGCACCATCTGTCTTCCCAAAACCTGATTTCATCTCCCTTACCCACCTTCCATCTGATATGTTTTCTAAACTGAGGGTAAAGGTTTGCTATTGCCCTCCAGGGGGATTTTCTGCTGCATCTTCTATTGATTCCGGCCTCCCTGCCATTTGCCGTTTGCCTGTGGATGCTTCTGATGACTCTTGCCCATAAGGTATTTGGCTCGGTGTAAAGTCTCCACAACCATTTCCCCATAAGAGCCTGGTTCCGCTTGATAATGCTGCCTATACCTAGGCTTCCCTGCTCCTCCTTTTTGCACACTTGCTCCCAATTCACCAGGTGCTGCCCTTTGTCTTTTCCTTCCTGTTTCCACAAGAATCTCTTAAGGCTCTGTTCTATTTTGTTGGCTGCCCCTTTTGGGATCCTAAACACCGATAAAAAATAGTTTGGGGTCGCCTCTAGGCAGCTTTTATGAGCAGCAGACGACCTCCATGAGATAGGTAGCTGCCTCTCCAGCTTTCTACCCTTTTTTTGATGATGCTGATGACTGGATTCCAGAATTCCAGCTTGTTTGGGCTTCCTCCCAGCGGCATTCCTAGGTAATTCAGGGGCCATTGGCCTTTAGGAACCTTCATCTGTTCTGATATCCTGTCCATTTCCTCCTCCTCCACAATGAGGCCCATCAGTTTACTTTTTTCAGCGTTGATTTTTAACCCTGAGATAAGACAGAAAGTATCTACCGCATCTTTGACGTTCTGGATTTCTGCTGCGTCATTTCTCATGAATAGAATGCAGTCGTCCGCGAAGAAGAGATGATTTAAGCTTATTCTGTTCTTTCCTATCTGCAATCCCGTGATTCTTTTTTTCTCCTCTGCCCGTTGCGTAATTCTGGATAGACTATCAGCCACCAGCGTGAAGAGGAATGGTGATAACGGGCCCCCTTGTCTTAATCCTTTCTGGCCTTTAAATTTACCCCTTGGCCGACCATTGATGAAGATAGAGTACGAAACTGAGGATAGATAGCCTTGGATCCATCTTCTCCATTGAGTCCGGAAACCTTTGGCTTCTAGGACGTAATCTAAGAAGCCCCACCTCACTGAGTCATAGACTTTTGCGAAATCCACCTTCAGGACAAGGCCCTGCTTCTTATCCACTCTATAATCTTCCACCACCTCGTTGGCGATTAGGACTGCGTCTAGGATTTGCCTGTCTTTAATGAATGCCGTCTGGAGCTCGCTGACCGTTGTATGGAGGATTGACTGCAGTCTCATAACTAGGGTTTTGGCGATTATCTTGTATACACTCGTTATTAAACTGATTGGTCTGTAATCATTGAGTCTTATTGAGTTTGCCTTTTTTGCTATGAGGCATAAGTATGTCTCATTAACCCTGCTGTTGATCACCGCATCCTGGTGGAACTCTGTCATGCAGTCCAGAAGGTCCAGTTTGACAATATCCCATTGATTCTAGAAGAAGCACATGGTGAACCCATCCGGACCTGGCGCCTTGTCTCCATCGCAGCTAAAGACTGCTTGTCTAATCTCTTCTTCCTCAAACGGTCTTTCAAGCCATCCTCTATTTTCCTCTGAAATTGGATTCCAATTCAGCCCTCTAATTTCCCATCTCCTGGAGGACTCCTCCTTAAATAAGGATTCGAAATGATTGATGATGGTTTCCTGAATTTTAGCTCCTTCCTCCAGCAACTATCTGCTATTGTCTTCCAATTTGGTAATCATAGCCCTTGCTTTTCGAAGAGCGAGGATTTTGTGGAAGTATCTCGAGTTAACGTCTCCCTCTTTGGCCCATTTTATTCTGGCTCTCTGTCTGGCTTGTCTTTCCAGCTTGCTGAGATCACTACCCTTATTGCCATGGTTTAACGATTCCGTAAACTTTGGCGAATTTTCATGAGTTATCTCTCTCTCTCTCTCTCTCTCTCTCTCTCTCTCTCTCTCTCTCTCTTTCTCTCTCTCTCTCTCTATCATCAAAGTGAAATGTGGATATAAAATAAAAGTTGCAAAAATTGTTGAAATAATTTGACAAAATTCTAAAAATTCATCAAAATTTGATAGACTTTAACCAAAAATTGATAAAATTTGATGAAATTTAGAAAAACCGATGAAATTGGCCAGAAAGTGAAAATTTTTATTTTATTTATTAAATAGAAAGCAAGAAACATTAGTAATAATGGACTGTTCTCAACTTAATCAACCAATATAGCAATATAAATTTTAAAATTAAACAAGCTAACAAATTATAAGTTTATGTGATGTTTTTTTTTTTTTACCAAAAAGAGAAGAAAAGAAGCAAATGAATAACTAAAATGGAAATGATTTGAAAACTAAAAAATAAATTAAAAGTTTTCTCCAAGTTATTTTCTTTTAGTTAGCTTTCATAAAACTAAGCTAAAAAAGGGTAAACTAATAAATTAAGTATGACAGAAGTCAAACTAGCAAAGTATAGGTTGACAAACAAGCCATTGCAAAGTTAAGTATTAAAAACAAAGAAAAAGAATTAGGACCAACGAGATTGATTTTGGTAGCTCACTTGTTGGCATTTTTATCTATTAAAAGTATTTATATTAGTTTTCTTAGCTTGCAGTATAATAAATCTAGATATTTTAGCATATAGCAAATATTCTCCAAACTTCTCTGATTTATTCTCTTTGCTAAATTAAATTTGTTGAGTTAATTCTAATTTTTAAGTGATCAAAGTCAAGTGGAATTCGAAGTTTCGATCCTTGCCCAACTACTCGGATTGTTTCACTTGGAATCTTGAACCAAATGGCTCTTTTATGTGTTAAGTCTTTTTTGTGAGGCCCTTACCTCTTGAGCACTTCCTTCTACTTTCCCTCCATTGGCATTTATATGGAAATCACAAATGCCATTTAAGGTTTAAGTTTTTGGTTGGCTTTTGGTTTATAGGCAAATTAACACCACAAACTTGCTTCATCAGAGACCACAGTCTATGTGCCTTTCTCTTTAGTGTTGTCTATTTTGCTGTCAAGATAGAGAGTATTTGGATGATATCTTTTTGGACATGGAAAGGGGGGTTTCTTTTTTTCGGTAGAAATTTTTCTCCTCTATCAATTTAGAAGATGGCATGTCCATGTCGTATAGCTCCATCATTTCAAGTGTTGGAAAAGACTACCTCTCATTGCTTGTTTGTTCATGTTTTTGCTTATTTGGTTGGAATGAAACACTAGAGTTTCTAATGATAGACAACTACAGAGAAGGGGGTGGCTGTGTGAGCACATTAAGTTTGCAGCTGGGTCATGGGTTCTTGCAGTGGCCAAAGTTCTTGTCTTTGTATTGTTGATTGGGTCTTTGATTTGGTTAGTTGTCTTCATCAGGTCTACTCTAAATCTCTTAGTTTTCAAGATTGCTTCTTTGGAGAGTTCACATTGGTTGTGATTCTTTTTTGTTTCTTTTTGTTGGTATTTCTGGTGCCTGGAGGGTGTTTGTGCGATGCTAACTTTTTAATGTAAATAATTATAATTAGAAGCTAATTCTTATAAAAAAGATATATAATTAGAAGCAAATTCTTTTTTAAAAAATATATATAATTAGAAGCTAATGCGGGTTATGTTATCTAAATGCCAAAAGTGCGTACATGGTGAGTTTTTGAAGTGTTTGCATTGTATATTATTTAGTTTTTTATGTTTCTATGAAGTGGTTTTAAGTCTAAAATTCAATCCTAGAAACAGTAAGGTCATCGAGGTGGAAGATTTAATTATATTGTGTTTGTACATTTCGTTAGTTATAGTGGTGGCTTAGGTTGTTGAATTGGGGATCCAATTGGAATATTAAATCATTAATTATGCATGTGAATGATCATTATTTTTTTTCTTAAAGAAACAAGAAATGGTATATTCATTTATATGTATAACTGATTTTTTAAAAAAATAATTTTATTAAATCAAATAGCTGGTGTGTGCATGGAGGAGAGTGCTCTGCTAGAACTGGCTGATTCATGTGGGTTTATAATGGGTGCTTGGCCACTCAACTCTCTTGGCCTGCTGTTAGGTGGTAATTCTCGTCGGCTAGCTTTTGGGAGATTGTGATTAGGACCACCTTAAGGATGCTTCATGGATGGAGAAGGAGCTTCCTCTTTAAGGGGGTAGATTGACCCTCATTAGAAGTGTGCTTGATGTCATTTTGACTTACTTTCTCTCGATAAAATTTTTAACTGTAGGTTGCATGGAGGATGGAGAGGATGACGCAGGGATTTCTTTGGCAGGGTGAGGGTAAAAGGGATGGCGTCGTTTGGTGAAGGTGGAGTGTGGTGACTTGATGGAGTGAGTAGGGGGTAGGAATTGAGAGTTTTGTGCTCAGAAATAGGGCTTTGGTGGGAAGTGGTTGTGGGGATTTGGTAGGGAAAGGGATTCCTTGTGGGCTAAGGTGGTGGTAAGTAGGCATGGGTTACATGGTAATTGTAGAGATGCTAATGATTCCACCACTGCCACTTTTGTTGCCCATGGAAATTCATTAATTTGGTCCTAAAAGCTTTCAATCTATTTTTAGACTTAAAGTTGGTAATGAATCCTTATTCAAACGCCGGGAAGATACTTTGTGTGGTAATTCCAATTTCTCACAACTTTTCCTTAATCTTTACCTCCTAACTGCATGTCCTCATCGTCTATTTTCTGACTTCATCTTGAATTCTTGATTGACAGTAACTCCAAATCTTGATGCCTTTAGTTTAGAAGGTATCCTTCAGATGGATAGTGCCATGAGGCACTTTCTTTTCTAAAGATCCTTGCTTCCGTACAAATATCAAAGAAGGAAGATAGGATTCTTTGGCCTATTGACTGCTTTGGTTCTTTTATTTCTATATTGTCTTTCTATCATTGTGTTCCATTGTTTCCCTTGCGCCAAATAATCATCATTATCCATTCAAATTCATTTGGAATGCACATGATAATTTTTTCAATTTCTCAAGCAGAGTGCATGATCGTGTAAATTGTGCTGACATCCTACAAAGGCGTTTTATGGGTTGGGCTCTGTCTCCTGATTGGCGATGCTTGTGGAAAGCAAATAATGAATGTAGCCATTATTTTTCATTGAGAGTACCTTAACAAAGAAGGTTTGAAAAAAATGGACGACTCCATTAGATACGAGTGTTTGTCATCGTTATCTTACTTATCCTATGAATGATCTTCTTCATAGGGAATTTTTTTTAACTATTGGTGAGTAAAAACTTTTGTAGTCGTTAGGTTTTTATGGAAGAAGCATAAGACACATCTTTGATAAGACTAAGGGATGGGAGGAGATTTAGGATAATTCCTTGTATTTGGCTTCGCTTCACGTGAGTACTTGTAAGCTTTCCAAAGGCTTCAGCTTGAGAGATTGGTTGAGAGGGTGGGTGCCAATTTTATCTTCCTTGTAATTAGTGCTTTACTGATCCTTGGATTGTCTCGGGAGTTTTTGTTGTACACTTACACAATTAGTGCAATTATAATTGTTTCTTGTTAAAAAAAGATAATAAAAAATTTTAAAGGAATATTATATTAAGAAGGGAACAAGGTGCAGACAAGGCAATGAGTGGCATACAGGCATAGTATTTTAGCATATTCACTCACAAAATTCCCATCAATGTAATTTATAAATATGTTGCTTAGCACTATTAATTTTTTTAATTTATTCTATTTTAAATGTATGGACATTGTTTTTTTTTGCATAAACTTGAAAGAAACATCAGTCTTTGTAAGAAATGAATATTGTCAAACCATACTTCTTTAGGATGTTAGATTTCCTAGTATGAATTGCCAATTTTGTGAGTGACAAAAATATGTAGGTGAAGTCAAACTCTTTGAATCATGCTTTTGCCACTGTGTGGTGTGCAAATGACAACTCGTTGGCACAAAGCCCATAGTATGTTGTCTTTAATACTATGATTTCCTTAATGCAATTCCTTTGTTTTGGCATTATTAGATATACTTTGCTTATGCTCATAGAATCAGGTTTCGTTGAGGTGTATATGTGCATTTTAACGTCCACATGCATTGATTCATCATTGAAGGTGATTCCTACGGTTATCTTTTAGATCTCTCTTGTCTAGTTGTATCCTTTGGTGATTCAAGACCTGTTGATTTTTCAGGGTGACAAGTGATAACAATTTTGCTATGAAAGTTAGTGGTGTTTTAGTTGAATCAACTGCTGGTAACCAGAAAGAGTTCAAAGGTTTGTTTGTGGTTCTTCATCTTGCACCTATGTGTTAGTATGTTACCAAGCTTGAACTAAGAAATCTTTAACAGTGTCAGGATTTTGCTTCTTTGTAGGGTTCTCGCCTGTTGAAAAATTTCCACAAGCAGAATTTGCTCCATACCAGAATTCAAATTACAAATGGAATCCTGTTGTAAGTTTTAATAATGATCAATATTAGTCAGTAGTAGATTTATTGTTCTCGAATACTTCCATTGACAAGTGTTAGTTTTCTATTTGAATGATTTTTAGTAGTCTCTGCGCACTTGTGCAGGGATCAGGTATTATGTGGAACAAGTATAATTTTCCTGTTTTCTTACTGTCCCAGGAGAGCTCTGTAATCATGCGAGAGGTAATTGAATAATGACTGAGTTTCCTTAAAATTTGGCATGGCCTTGTGGCTTAGAAGCATCTGCAAATTTGATAAATTGACTTATTGAACCAGCTGCGAGCTTATCTTTTTCCCTGCATTAGAACTTCCTTTCAAATTGTGATTTTTACTAATTGAATTTTACCTTGTATGTATGGTAGTCTGGTTTTCTGTTGTTTGAGTAAATTTTGGATTTTACTTGCAAGATTGCTAGCAAGAATGAGAAGAGGAAGACACCATACACCATGGATGTGGCTGAATTTGATCTTGTTATGCAGGTAGTTTTGCATTATATATTTGTGTTACCTTTCACTTCATTAGGAAACAAACTGCATTGAAAGTGCAGAGGTTTGGGCAGCCATATATATTATCTATAATTAATATATAAGACTATAATTAATATATATAATCTATAATATTATAACAATATTATAAATGTAATATTAAAATATTATAACAATAATATATAATAATTTAGTTATATATAATAATTTATAATAATATAGAAAGTGAAGGCCAAAACTCAACAACTGCTAATTGCCATCTCTCTTTATTGAGTATCACTTAATCCAAGAAAAGAGGAATCTGAAGTTGCCATGATTTAGCAGTTCTGTAAACCCTCAGTTGTTGAATGCATTGGAGTCATATTATGTACCTTTTTTATCTGTTTAAGTAGGCTTTGTTTTCATGGAGTTGGTCAATATCTTGCTATTAAGTAAGCTTCCCGATGCTTTTCTTTTGTTTAGACAACGAAGGCTGGCACTCATGATTCTGAATCTTGTCTAAGGGAGCAGACTTGTTTGCCTTTGGGTGGGTACAGGTGAGGTTTCGTGTTCTTTACAATTGCTTCAAATTAGAATTTTCTCAACAAAAGAGTTGGAGGATTTTGTTGCATATGGGAATACAACATTTATTGCAATAAAGTATACCCAGAAGTGGAATGATTCTTGTTTTTCATGCACTTCAGCACTTGCATACAGATCTGACATAAGTTTTGATATCTTCGTAGTTTGCAATCCAATTCCATTGATGTTAATCAATTGTTTGGTGTGGTCAACATGCTAGTAAACAAGCTAGTGATCATGTGGGCCTCTTGACCTGTTACTTGTAGGTTGTTTCACCTAACACGCTATAGACAATTTGAATTAAAGCTTTGTGAATGCATGGATTACATGCCCATAATCATGAGTGAGGACATATCTGGTTGCATTAGCGTATCACATGATCATCTTCACTGAAAATGGCGAAAAAGAGTGACATCCACAAATTCTAAAGACTTTACATCTACATCACTGACAGCAATAGACCTTTCCCAACTATTTAGGTCCAGCTGTAGGAATCTTTTTTTTATGATTTTGGTCTCTTGCTGCAATGTTGTCTATTAAGCTGATGGTATCAAGGTCAATTCAGGTAATTTTTGCTAACTTGATTAGGAAATTTTGATAGGAGTTTTAGGCTGTTTGGAGATTTTATCTTTTTGCTTGGTATTTGACCATCTTATATCTAATTAGATGAATCAGCCTAAATTTTCTTCCTACTTATATAATTTATATTAGAGGTTCAAACTCTTCCTATAAATAGAGGTTCATTTTAGAGTAAAAGTTGAGAATAAATAGAGTCAAACAGACCCTTACGGGTCTCTTTGACTAGCGCAGCACTGCAACTGCAGATGCTCTTTTTTTCAGATCACCACATGCCCACCTACTTTTAATGACTTGGAGAACGTTGTTCTTCACCACCAAGCCCCACACACCCCTTCGGCCCTAATTCTTTTTTTTGTTCTTTGTAGGAATAATCCTCCTTATTCTCTTGAACATTTAAACTTTATTGTCTTAGCGACGCACATTCTATTTTTGTGTGGTATGTGTTGTTCCCATTGCATAGTCATGGTACAAATCAAAATTAACATTCAAGGGTGGCTACACGAACATAATATTGTGAAAGTATCTGAAATTATAAAGAAAATCAACTGATAAAGAAGATAAAATACAATCTGTTAGTTTGCAATTGCTTGAAGTTTTAATGACCCTTTTGAGACCCAATATGTGCTTAACAATGACATCAAACATTTTCAATGTGCTACAATAGATTAGTTGACAAACGGTCAATATGAAATCTGCACATTCTAGCTTCCGTAATTGTTTGATAGAGTTACTAGTTTTACTATAGCAAAATGATAAACTTAGATTACCTTTTGTTGGGATTGAGGACTGGAAGAAGATCATGAGGTAGGACTCGAGGCTTGTAATGATACTTAAATGTGACAGGGTTGAGTACTTGACTTAATGTTTGTTAAACCATGAATTGGATAATTGATCATATAAGAGGAAAAACCAAATTGTAAATCATTTTATTCATAAATGCTTAAAAATATAATGGTGTTTTCATATATAACATGATGTAGTGCAACAGGTGTTTAAATCAATTGTTACAGTGGAATTTACATAAATGCATGTCAATTTCCTTGAGGTTCATAACAAAGGAGTAAAACATGACATATTAGAAGTTACGAATTTTAATGAAAGATGAAGTGCGAGAGCAAAAACCTTATAAAGCTGAAAGATCAAAAAGTATAAGTTGGAATTTGTCTTCTTGCATAAGAAGTTAAAGAAACATAGTTTGAAACTTTTTTTTTTTTTTTTTTAAGTTATGGAGAAATACCATATTTTTTCCTCTCCTTGATAGCTTTAAGCACTTGAGGAAATCATATTTTTGCCCAAGGTTGGCCCTAGGGTGGTGCAACCACTCCAGCCCCCAATTTTTGGGGCCCCAAGACTAGGCTTAAGGATTGTTATATATTTAAAATCTTTAAGGTTTTTTTCCTGTAAAGAATTGCTAGCTTGATTGCTTAGAGCTTCTATTAAAAACTTTTGGACTCAAGTCGAATGCTGCCAACACCATTTTGTTATCACACAACTACTTCTAAAACTTTTAATTTTTTTTTTAAATGTGCTCTTTGGCGCGATAATAAGCCCAAAATTCTTTTTCATAATTATATCTTGTCAGTTAATTTTAAAATACTATTTGATAAGAAAACCTATATCTTTCCAATGAAAATCATGATTCTATTTTTGTGCACAAGCAAACAAAAATGTCATTGTATTTTCTTAGTTAATTTAAAAATAACATAATAAAAAATTAAATTGCACGAGAAAAAAAATGACAATTTCCCTTACAAAATATATTCACCACACAACCCCCATCGCACCCCCTGTTGTGGACCATTGCGGAGGGGACAACTAAACCAACCAAACTTGTAGAGTAGGGTTTCCTTCTAAATTTTCTTTTAGGGCCCTTAATCATTGAATTCATAGGGGTGCCTTGGGCGAAAGAAAGGTGGTAGGTGGGTGAGTGGATTGGATTGGTCGTGGTCGGGTAAATTCATTGTGAGAAAAGGGGGGGGGGTAGTCGTGGATGGAGCAAGGCGTCTCTTTTCCTAATCCATCTCGAAGGTTTCATTCCCTCTCTTGCCCATCATTTTATCTAGCCCAACTATCGACTTAGCTATGGGAAGGGGAGGAAGTGGTGGATAGAGCCGAATGTCAATTTTTCTGATCCATTCCAAATGTTTCATTCCCTCTCTTGCCCATGATCGTACTCAGCCAAGCTATCAGCTCGTCCTTTCTATTCATCTTTTATTGATAATAAACATTTAGGGTTCTCTCTTGTCCATAGATCTTGAAATTGGATCAATATTATTCCCTTCATCTTTATTCTATTATTCTTCTTTTATTAAATTTTTTTTTCTATTATTTTTGTTGTGGTCTAGATTTTTATTTATGAAAAAAAGACAATTGTGCTTTAAGACTTTTATAATAAGAAAAAACATTATTACTTCTTTTTTTAACTTTCTTTATTCTTGTATTTACTTCCTTCTTTCTTATTGTTGTTTTTACATCAACAAACTACTTGATTTTATTTTATTTTTTAAATCAAAAAGTACAGGTGATCTTTTGTAATTGTTTTTTATTTAAATCTTGATTTTAAAACATATTTCTTTTTTAAAAATATATTTAAGAGGTTATTTTGCTATTTTAAAAAAGTTTTTAATTATTGTTGATGAAGAATTTGTTCATTTATATTGTAATTCAATGGCAATATTTATAGATAAAACAATGCACCTTCTGATGGTAGCACCCAACTCTGTTCAACGTTTTGGAATGTATGGAAATTGCTTGGCATCTCCAAATATATGCACACTGCCAAAACATCAAAGAAGATTTAGTGCTACCATAAAAAAAAGGAAAACAAAAGAAAAGAAAAGAGTTGGATAACAATGTATGCATAGCATCACTCATTAAAAAATATGTTTGTTAATGTACAATTTAAGGGCCTTACTTTATGTACTTTGCCTTGGGACTCCAAATGATCACAGCCCTGTTTTTGCCTCACGGGCAAGCCCAGGCATAATGAATATAGTCGTCCACAAAAATCACATAGTGTGATTTGCCTCTCAAAGAATGAGTGTAATCTGTAAATATTTAAGTTGTTCTTTTGAAGAAAATGGTGATCAATTTCCAGTTGAACCGGAGTTTAATTTTCATAAAAGATGAAGGGCACGACTGTTTTTTGTCCTGCATTTTTTTTTTAAATGGACCGAATTGCAAGACAAATGCTCAAACTGCCTCTCAGTAGTTAAGTCTGTGTAGGATGGAGAGTGGCAAAAAATTATTTTGGTGACTCATGAACTGCATCATTGACAAAATATATCGTCCATATTATTAGCATCTATGCCTGATCTATATCATTAATAACCAATCTTTGAAATTGTATGAGTTGATGTTCGTCTGCGAGCCTATATATATTTTTTCCTTTTATTATCTGTGCCAAAAACTAATGCTTGTGCAAAAGAAATGTGAAACTTGTGCAAAGTTCCATTCAAATGGTGAATTTTGCCTGGAACTCTTTGATCTGCACACGAACAGTGTCCCAAATGTAAGAATTAAACTATGTTGTAAGATTTTAATTCATAAGTTTCGGTTTAGCTAATGTTTGGTTGAGTTGCATTGCACAAATTTTAAATGTTAGAACTTGATATTGCGTAGTTTCATGTTCAAATGCTTTATTCTTTTGTAACCTTCAATTTCATATTTCTGACATCTGAAGGGCAGTGTCATGTCTTCACTCCCGCCAATCAATACTTCATCCTCTAAACATCCGAAGCCAATTTTATTAGTTATGGCATCAATGGATTCTGCATCTTTTTTCCGTGACAAAAGTCTAGGTGCAGATTCCCCTTTATCTGTAAGTTGAAAAATCCTCTATGAAATACTCATTTATCATAGCCAGTGGATTCATTTCTTAAGTTTTGCAAAAAAGTAATGTTTGAGATGATGTTTAGGGAATGATTTCATTGCTGGCAGCTGTTGATGCCCTTTCTTACATGGATGGTGTAAATGAGTTCAAGAAACAGGTACATATGAGCTTAATATTCTTCAAATTTGGTTTTTTTCTTTGAACAAAAACATAATGTATTATATTAAGATAAAAAAATGCTATCCCAATTTCACATCCAATTTCCTAATGCATAGCCCTGAGATAAGCTCCCTATATTGACCCATTGAGCACAAAGAAAAACATTTTTGTTAAATACTTCAACAGCAATAAAGCTTGTGTCCCTAAAGATTAGGGAAAAAAAATACAAATGCAATAATTATGCAGTCCACAAGCACCACTAGGAACAGAGAAGAAGACATTTATTTTTAGAGTGCAGAGGCAGGAAGATGCCCCAGTCCATTGAGCCCAAACCTCCTCGGCTAAATTGCACTTCTGGAATAGAGAAGATTTCTATCTCTCCTTGCAATGACAACAACACCATGAAGGAGATATTATCCAATCAGAAAACTTCCTATGCAAACTAAATAGTCAGTGTTGTCAAGGCGGTAAGCCTTCATAAGGCGAGGCAAAGCCTAGGCTGTCCTTAAAGTAATTATTTAAAGGTCTCTGAAGAATTATTTATTTATTAGTCTCTCTGTCTCTCACACACACATATATAATATTTATTTATTTTTATAATTTTTTTATTTATAATTTATAATTAATTAATTAATTATATATAAATTATAAAATTATAAAGAAATATTATATATTAGATAATACATTAGAATAAACTCATGAATTATGATCATCATAAATTCACATATTTTATAACATTTCAAAAAGTCTCAAAAGTCACAAGTTAGCAAAAATAAATTACAACTTCAACTTTATCAATCATCAACAAAAGGAAATATTTTCACACAATATTTTTTGACTTTACACTTAAACTACAGCTCTTGGATACCATCTAGTGTTCTAATCTATGCAAATTCATAAAAAATAAAATCATAAAAATTCATTAATGAACAAATTGATATACAAAAAAGATAATTAAAAAATATAAATAATTTCAAAAAAATTATCAAGTAAAAATTTAAACAAAGAATGTACTGTTACGGTGTTACCGGACAATAAATGCATAGAGACAATCGTTTCGCCAATTGATGCCTAGAGAGAAACAAAAGAATTTGCAATCAGTCCTTTCGCCAATTGATGCCCAAGGAGAAAAAAAAATCTGCAAAGAGAGATTGAGAAAGA